>VWZS01008558.1:341194-358175 GCA_013397075.1 Rhabdornis inornatus
CTGCTGCTGCTGCTGCGGCGGGGGCGAGGAGGAGGAAGAGGCGGAGGAGGTGGGAGCGGCGGCCGGGCTGCCCTGCAGGTCGGCGGTGCCGTGCCCGGCCCGGCCCGGCCGGTCCCTGAGCGCGCCGCGCACGCGCCCCGGCCGCGCTCGTGGGAGGGGCCCCGGTAATGGCGGCCCCGCCCTTGGAGCGCCGTGAGGCGGTTTGCGGCGGCGCTGTCCTGGAGTGTCTGTGGCCGTGTTAGAGCTACCGGTGCGGTTTGCCCCCGCACGGTAGATGCTCGTGGTCGAAAGGAGCGGTGGAAGTCAGAGGGGCTGCAAGCGATCAGAAAGTTTTAATAATATATTGCACGCTTGGCGTGGGAATTGGTTTGTTAGTCCCTGTCCTACTCCGTAACACATGGCAGTGGGTTTTGGATAAAGGGGCGGGGTGAAGGGAAAGGGAGAAAAGATGAATTAAAGAGGGGGTGAGGGGTCAGAGAGAGGAAAAGAAAAGAGAAAAAGAAAATTTAAAAAGGAGAGAAAAGAGTAGAGAAAAAAAGACGTGCTGCCCAGGCTTGGAGGGTGGTACGTTTCATGGACAGATTTGTAGCTTTCTATGCGAATTAATCATCGTGCGCAGTCTGTTCTTTCAGATCTTTTGGGAAACAGCTCAGAGGGCTTCGAGGGTCTAGGATGGTGTTGATCTCCTTCCGCAGTCCATGCCCACATCTTGCCCTCATTCCCGTGCTTGCGTGATACTCCAGGAACTACAGCAAGGCTGTTTGTCCTGGAAAAGTGCCGCCCTCCCTCCGCATGGCCCCTGTCTCCAGCCACATCTTATTCTTTCCCACACAGTGTTGACACCAGCAGTCTTTGTGTGTTAGTGCAAACAATCCTTGGTTGGCTCTATGCCTATCCAACTATCGGGTTTTGAGACATACACATTATCCCGTTATCTTCTGGGATTCTACCCCTTGTCAGCCTGCTCAGCCTCCTGTCCTGCTGTGGTCGTGTGATGGCTGTCCAGACCCAAGCTTTCCTGCCACTGATCTTCACAAGTGCTGTCTCTAGGCTGTACTTGGATCCTTGCTCTTCATCCACTGTCACTCGAGAGTGCACATAAAGAGATGCAGTTTGGCTTCTCCCAGTTCTCCTTCTTGTTGCTTCTAGTGACAGCCCACGTGCTGTCAGCATGCTGCTCCTTGCCCCTTCTTCATTTGGGTATCAATTCTCTCCTTGGTTTACTTCTGCATGGCTGCAGAGAAGTCCCGCTGACTTCCATCTCCTTGATCACCTGCTGTTGTCCTCCCTTTATTCATCTTACCTCCTTACTTTCATTGCACACAGCAGTTCATCCCACATTAAAGAGCACTGCTAACTCCATTTATTCCCTGGCGATTATAGCAGCTCCCTTTTCCTGTCACTAAGATAAATGATTATGCTGTTCGCAGTTGTAGCCATTCTGTTTCACCTCGATCTTGTCATAATACACTTCTCTCTCATTTGTCAGAATAGTTAATGATGGGTATAGTCCTAGAAAAATTGCAGTGAACTGAGTAACTGTCCTCATTGCCTTTGACCAAACAGTCAAGGGTGAGATGACCTCCAGCTCCAGGGTTTAAACTGGAATTACAGACTATTTTTGTCAGTGAAGACTTACTTTCCCCACATCTGCTTCAATGTCTTTCATATCTCTTACAGCCAAGCTGGGACAACTTGCCAGAAGCTTTCTTTAGGACTCATCCTTGACCTATGTCGGTCGTGAAACATACAAAAATTACATGTAGCCTTGTTCTCCTCCTGCTTCTTAACTATTTTGATGTCATCACAAAATGTTTGGGGTGGGTTTTTTTCACATTATAAGTCCATTGAAGTAATTTTAGTTTATTTATTTTGCTTTAAATGCATCTTGAAAGAATGTCTTCCTGAAATTCTAAGTTCTCCTGACATTAATTAAAATAAAAATCAAAGTAATAATGAATCAAAATAAATCACATATTTCTCCAGCCACACTCCCTGCATGTATATACATGATAACTAATAAAAAGAAACAGGAAACTGATAATGTTTAAATTCTAGGAAGAAGAGTTGTTTGGGCCCTTCATCCACTTCTGTGAAGCCTCATTGAGACACCAGGGTTTGCCTTGCGCCAGTCTGACCAGCAGACCAAAGCAGTTAAAGCTTACATGAGAAAATTATTCATGGTGTTGACATTTCCAACCAAATGCTCTGCTGAAAACTTCTTCTCTTGTAGAATAAGTTTAATTCTACCTTAGACACTCTGGTAACACATGGGGATTTCATTGGAGACTATGCCTGGAAGCATACTTCAACTCCATGGTTCTCATTTTCCTCTTCTGAAAAACAAAGAGCAACAAAAAGCCACAGAAAATTAACAGTACATTACAAAGATATTGAAGGGGTTAATTAATTAGCAAACCAATTTGATATTTACTGAGTCTATTACTATACTGGAATGTGAAGTATTCTCCAATATTTTTTTACCCCAGAACCTTGTAGTCTGCTTGCTTGAGAGCATAGAAACATACACAGGTGGTAAATTAGTGACAGCTAACAAAGCAAGTCCTTCTTAAAAAGCTGCCACTGGTGTTCTCTTGTTCTTTTTTGCCTGGTTTGCTCAGAAATGAGATACACTCTGATAGAAAAGAAATCAAAAAAAGCAGTTGTTTCCTTGGGCTGCACTTCTGTAAATCTGGCTGTTGGAGAAGGAAGGTCATGCTTGGAAAATTTTATCACCGGTCTGTCCGTCGTTGTTATCCAGCCAGGTGCAGTCGCATAATGTTTTGTATTCCCAGGTGCAATTAAAAGGAGAGGACAAATAAAATTATTGAAATGTAATAAGTTCATTTACTGAAATGTAATAAGTTCATTTGTCCTTAGGCTGACATCTCTAAATATTTAAATAGATTCTCTGATTTTCTGCTGTCTCTTCATTTGAGTTGGTGAAATAGTTAATTTTAATGTTCTAGATTTCTGTGCTAGTTCTTACTTATCTCAGAAACAACATGTTTTAAAAACAGATACAGGTTAAGATTCAGAAAGGTAATAATCGTTGAAGTTGATTTGTCCTGCTTACAAACCAAGATAGTACTGATGATTATAGCTGAAGTAATATTTTAAAGTTGTTAAAGTTACTTTAGCACTCTTTTATAAGGGATTATATGAATTTTGTTCAGTTGATATCTGTGTGTGTATCTATCTATCCATCTAATCTTTTAATCTATATTTTACACAGAAATGCATTTGCCTTTATCATGTGCTGTAAGAGGACAGGCCATACTAAGAACTTCTGTGAGACAAGGGACTCTGAAATTCATACATCCAGTGTTGTGGTATCCCTACAAACATAATTTAAATGCAGAGTATCTTGTAACCTTATTCCTATTGGTTATTTGTCATAAAATTAACAGCTCAATTCAAGGAGAGCGTTTGGGTTTTTAAAACAGAAATGAGTGGTACTTGAAAGATAAACAGGAATGAATGAAGACTGCTGGAGGAAGTTGAGAACTAATAGTTTTAAAAATACATCTCTTTAGAAACACATCGTTTAATGAGGGAATCCAAATGCAAGTATATAGTCAAGAGAGATTTTTCTGCTTTGTTGTACCTTGTACTGGTTAGCCAACTTCCCATTTATTCTCCATTTATTCTTCCTACTTGCTCTTGATGTTCAATCCAAATTGTGCAGTGATACAGTCATGGAAAGATTCAAAAGCTCAACAGTCTGAAAACAAATCTGCCTTCAAAGGAAGGTGAAGTGCGGAGTGATCAAGTGTGCTCATTGATATGCCCAGGTGGCAATGAGTGCTGAAGTCATACCACAAACAGCCGGGCAAAGGAGTTTAAGCTACTGTAATCAGTCTGTTAAAGCTTGTTTTCAGGTATGTGTAAAAAAATTGATGCCAATTTCATCAAATCTGATAAACATCTCTCTTTGCACTGTTCAAGTATACAAAATTAGTGTAATCAGAAACTCATTAAGCTTTATGAGTTACAGACAAATTTATTTTTGCAATCATAGAAATAAAAAACCTTAACTAAATGGAGGTTTGGTTTGCATTATGATATGTGTTCTGGTTTTAATATGTGTGTGACAAAAATGGCCATTAGAAATAGGTTTCTTTCCCCAGGCCCCTCTCATTTTACATGGTTACTCTTGTCCCATGACAACAGATAAATTAAATAGGTATGCTGGAAGAAAATCTCCCCTTCCATGTATTTACATGTAATTAGAAATAAATAAATCATCTTTTTAATAAAATTAACATTCACACTATAGTAAAACCAATCCAAAAATAGACATGAATGAAAGTGTGCAGGACAGGTGTTAGACTATACCTCGAACCTCACACTGGGCAGTTATTAGCCCTTGTTCTCTCCACAGCTTTAGTTACTGGGACACTACTAAATTTCACAACAGTGTTTCTTTGGTGTTCTTTTACATTTCTGAAGTAAAACTTAACTGTGGCCCATTTTGTTAGTCTAGGTGATTTCCATTCACAGTAAATGGCTCGTGTTACTGCTTTTAGCCTCTGGGCAGGATCAGTGTCATTATGGATGTTGTCCCCTCATGCAGAGCCAATATCCTTGGACGTGTCCTAAGCTGTCTCCTAGTCTGAGTTGTTATATATGCCTTCGTAGTATGGAACAGAGCACCTTGGCAGAGGTCAGCATTGGTAACTCTAATATTACTGTTTCACAGGTTGATTCCCTCTCAATCTAAATCATTGAACTCAGGCCTACTTCAAAATAATATTTCTCTCCTTAGAGCCAAGAAGCCATGAATAAAAGAAAATTGCTTACTGTAGAAAAAGTAGGTATAGTCACTATGCTTAATGAAGCAGTAAATATCAAAAATGGTATAAATTTGCAAAATTGAAAAAAGAAAAGCAGTGAGCTCAGTTTTAGTCTGTGGAACATTCTCTTTCAGTAGAAGTAGGGAGAGCTTTGCTTATTAAGAAAGTTAAAACTAGATGGAAGCAAAGCTCTAGGTAAGGGAAGCAATCCTCTCCTGGCAGGGAAATATGTCAGATTAACTCTGTCCATTGCCAACAGCTGTGGCTGCCAAATACAAGCAACTCATACCTGTGTCTGAATCTTTTCCTTCCTATCTTAAAACAATTGATAACATTGATCATGTGTTTGGCCTTCATGCTGAAGTTCATAGAATAACAGAACAGTTTGTGTTGGAAGGGACCTGACAGATAATCTAGTTCTATGTTCCCTGCCATGGAAAGATACACCTTCCTCTAGACCAGATTGCTCAAAACCCTATCCAATCTTGGCCTTGAACATTTCCAGGGACGGGGCATCCACAAGTTCTCTGGGCAACCTGTGCCAGTATCTCACCACCTTTATGCTGGGAACCCCAGAGCTGGAGGCAGCACTTTAGGCGGGGTCCCACAAGAGTGGAGTAGGGAGGCAGAATTCCCTCCCTTGACCTGATGGCCAATTCCCTTTTTGTGCAAACCATGATATGATTGACTTTCTGGGCTGTGAGCAAACACTGCCAGGTCCTGTTGAACTTCTCAACAGGGAGCCTGTTTCATGATCTAAGGGAGTCACACCTTGGGGTCACTCACCAACTTATTCACAAGTTGTGTTCTGAGTAATCTTTTGTAACTTTATTCAAGCAGTGATGTATCTTCTGTATAGTTCTCATAAATATGTTTTGCATGGCATTTCAAGCAGAAGTTGGAAGACTTACTTCTGGCATAGTTATCTGGACAGAAAAATTTATATTTTCTATTTTTGGCTTAATGCCACAAATTTCTCACATATAAGTGTTATCAAAGGTATCTAGTTTTTCTGAAAGATGTATTTCACACCTGAGAATCCCCTTAGTGGAGAGGGTGCCTCTAACCTATTAACAGGAATTTCTTTCTTGAACTAGAGCTATTTTTTGCACACTTTTCTAGCATTTTGTTGAAGCTGTGAAATAGCAACTTTTTCTTTTACCCAGTCATGGAGGCTTTTCTGTTTTGTTTTTCAATATCAAGTGTGTGTGTGTGGGGAGATGTTATTTGATTTGCTCTGTTTAAGCCACCATTCTTTAAAGAGCAAGAGAATGACACTTTTTCTTTTTTGTACTGCAGTGATGTAGAGGGTACCCGCAAAGGGAAGGGCAGAGACATAGAGTGTTCCTGACACAGGAAAGTGAAGGTGCTCTGGTTTATGAAATTGCATAGTAAGAACTATCAGTAAATAAGATTTGTTGGCTCCTCATGTATATGCTTTCCTAGCCAACTCTTCTTTTCCTTTACAGAAAGTTAGGGAGAAAGGAGTCCAATGCATGGCGTGTCAAATCTTTTGCTATATTCTGCTCAATAACTTATTCCTGTTCTCTTTGAAATGCTTGGCAAATACAGGTACAAAAGAAGTTCATATGTAATGACTTTATGATGACCAGATTCATCAAATTATCAGAGACTGAAAGGAACTGATTTTTGCAGAATAGAGGGGAAGGAGTTATCACTGTACAGGACTGAAGCATGGTCCAGTCCTTGATCCTCAGTAAATCATCTATCTGTGCCTAAGAAGCTATTTATTCTCTCCTTTCTCAGACTGACATTACAAGACTTTATTTAGGTACGGGAATAACATTTTCTATACAAGTATGCTGTCATTGTACTGTGTGCATACAGCTATTCTGCCTTTCCTCTTGGCAAACAAGAATGTGTAATTTGGACCTGAATGCTGGCCCTGAAGCATCCATGATCAACAGCCTGTTGGAACGCCCTTGGGGACCCAGCTGTTTTCAAAGCCATTCTATTAAAGCTGGATGTTTAAACAGTTTAATTTTGGAGGAGTCAGGACCCAGACTCCCAACTACATCTGGCTGGTTCCAAGTACAGGAGCGTCAAACCAGCTTTCAGAAAGCTCAGAAGGGATTCATTAATGGGCCACTAGCACACAGCTTAGTCGTTAGCTTATATCTTCTAATTACAATTGTCTTTATGCTTTTTCTCTTTCAGACATATAGGGATAGTTCCTTGGTTAGTTACCAGATTCCCTGGGACTGCTATTTCACATGAAACATTTTTCTCAAACATTGAATTTCTTGGTCCTATCATGCAACATCACCTCAAGCATTCGTATTGATCTGCTGTCATTTTAGCATGCTGGCATTGCAGCTACTTGATGCACACATTTCTGGAGGCGTCACACACTTGTACTTAAGCACCAAAATTTCTAGGCAAAAGAGATCTTCCATGTATTTTTACAGGAGGTTTTTGTGAACCCAGAAGTCCCTGGTGTGACCATTTGGCTGAGGCACATCTGTTTCTTCATAATTTTTTATGCATTCCTTCCAGAAGGATTAATGTTGTAATCCGCAGGCTGAAATTCTCCCAGTTGGGGTCAGTGGCTTGTATTATTCAGGAGACATTCTGACCTTGTCCATTTACTGGTTATTGTTTTAGAAGTAGCTATTGGCATACAGAAAAATAGAAGTTAGTTTGGTCACTGCAGACTTAATAGTTATGCTGAGAAATGCTACTGGTTGCATGTTCTGGTAGAGGAATGTAGTGAAGATTATGTCCCTTTGTACATTGGAGATGGTCACCTTCAGATACAGAATTTTTCCAAGAAGAGACCAATGTTCATGGAGCTTCATAAAGGAGTTACTTTGTTATAGCACTCAGAGGAGACAATCTCATTAAAGAAGCAGGGCACAATTTTCCCTTTTGAACTATGCCACCCTCACTGCTGTGGATTTTCTGTGACTCTCTTCAGTACAGGAAAATTAAAGTGTTGGGGCTGCAGTGATGGAGTTCTGTGTAATGTTTTTTATGAGTTTACAATAAGTGATAACATTATGAATGGTACGGAGTAACCTGCAGAAAAGTAGGATTCCTCACTTCCCAAGGGCCACAAGTAATGTCCTAGAGGAGAAAATATTGAGTCTGCAAGTCTACCTTAGAAAACAGAGAAATTCATGGATAACTGTATGGGAAACATGGGAAAAGTGCTGAGGGTTCTTGGCATATTAAATATTGAGTGATATTAAGGAGAATCCTCCATGAGGAGTTGGTGTGTGTAATTGTGAAGTTGGTTTTCTGTTCAAAATAGATGGCAGCTTGTAGAAAAACCAACTTCACTTCAACTTATTGAATTGTTAGCATTCAACATCCTTTTTTGTGTTTTGTAAACATAACCTCATAGTGGTCTGTGCCACACAATCTGTTGAATAGTGTTTGGAAGGGAAAAATGTGCAACCTAGACATTTCTGTCCTCTGCTCTCAATTTTCTAGACTTGTGCATCCTATATAGGGCTGGGCATTTAAATTTTTGAAAGCACAGTAGGAAGCATAAAATGCAATTTGAATATTCTCAAACTATTAAAACATTTTGTTTAGTTCTCCATATATTGACTTAAGGATAATTATGGCTTATCCTCTTTTCAACAGAATATTTTACATAAAAAAACCTCACTAGTTCTAAATGTTCCTCTTTATATTGCAACTCTTGTACAATCCTTGTATTGCAACTGTTGAATAATTCTTTGTAATAAAGAAAATGGTTCCCATGGTATTATTTTCTTATTATAAATTATTCTTCACACAACAGCTTTAGTGCAGACAGTCTTATTCCAAGTAATTTTTAAAAGTTGACTAAGGACCAGGTAATTCTCACTCAACTGCTTTTTATCAATAAAGAATTATAATCATGTTTAGACACATGTCAGAGTCTGAAAACTGTAAATTTATTCTTCTTTGCTTCTCTTTGGCACTCGCACTTGATCAAGAATTTTCTCTCTTTTTTTAATACTGAAATGAGGAGGATCAGTAGGTTTGGACCAGTGCTCTGAGGATAAAACTAATTGACATTCTGCAGTGTGAGGAGTATTGATCTACATCTACAGATGGAGATTTTGGACTTGATCAGTGGTGGTGAAAAATGCCAATGCTGTGCTTTATATAACAAACACAAGTTGGAAGTTTAAATCATTGTGCTCGTCTAAAACTGCCTGTATTACAAAAGATTTTTAGATGCAGAGAATCTAGATGTTACAGTCTACCCTTTTTTCTCTTTTAAATAGGCACTATTGATTTGATTGTTTTCAAAACAGTATGAACAAAGTGAGTATATGTCTACATATACTTGTTCACTGTCTAGTGTGAGGAATGGCTGATGGCAAAATCCAGGTTTGATTTAAAGCCTTAACAGCCACACTGAAATCAGTAAGAACAAAGTCAACCCTTCCGATTTCCACACAGTTGCACAAATACTACTCAAAGCTGAATTTGGATCTACAAGCCCTTTAATTGTTGACAGTTTCTTCTACAACTCAAGCCTTACTCTCAAGGAAATCACAATGCTGTAACTTACTCAGGCAATGTCTGGAAGATCCGTATTTCTTGTGGGAAAAAAAAAAGAAACATTAAACAAAAATAAGTCACCACTCCTGACTGCAGTAGGATCCCTGAAGGCTAATAACTTATTTCACTGTATTTAGTCCTCCTAGTTTCCCCATGACCTGGCTCTCTTGTTACAATAAGGTGTCAGATATTTGCAACTACATGACCAATTGCAACTGAGTTTGGCCTACTTCCACCAGCAAGTCGAGCGTCAGACTTGAGCTTGTATGTAGTGTCCTTAATTTCTTGATAGCCTGCTGACAGGCAAGACAGCCTGCACGACTTTGTGTATTAATGTAATCCACAAGAATTGCTCTTTAACCCATGTCTAGCCTTGTTGGTCTTATCTGCTTCTTTACTCCCACATAATAAAGTGATTGTACTTAAAGTAATGGTCTTTCAGGCATGTCCTAGTTAGGCAAATCAACACAACTTTTGATCTTTTAACAGTTTATAACAAATCCATCATCCTATTACATTTAAAGCACAGAATACCAAGGGAGGGTTTAGACTGCCAGTGCTAGAACATTATTACACCTTCTAAAAATTAGAGATAATAATTTACTTACATGAGGGATGCTAAGTGCCAGATTATGATAGAGAAGAATTAATCACAGCAGAAAATCAGGGAGCCAGTAATCAAGACTAATTGCAGTCACTGTGGAAAAAAAATTACCATAAACAGTAATTATCAAAACATATGCTACACAGCAGGATTCATATCACGTGTATAGGAAAAAAATGTGAGCAGAATAGTTTAGGGAAAAAAATAGAAAATAGTTGATTTATAAGAAGATTTTATTAGATGGTTAAAAAAGAGAGTTCCAACCTGTCAGAAGGGACAGCTTTGGCTTAGAGCCAATCTTGACCCAGTAATGAAGCCAGAGCAGACCTTGTGAATATGAAGTTAAATGTAATGAAAAATAGGTAAGGGGGTATATATGATCACGAAATGTAGAAAAATGGTATCATCACATAGAAAAAATGAGAATCTGAAGATTTTTAGAAAATGTATTCTTCCTAGGCCTGCTGTTAAATTAAGATGATAGAGTTATTATGAAGGGAAAAAAATAGAGGCTTAACAAATATTTCTTCAATTCATTGAAAATATACCATGCTTTTTTCCATCATAAAAGAAAATTAAAAGTGTTTTCCAGTTCTCTAGCAACTCAGGGGAATAATGAACAACTGCAAAAGAAAAATTTTGTTGTCTACAGTCCTGTATAATTTGTACCCAGGGATCTGAGGAACTGGTTGAAATTCCCTTCTAATGAATCTTGGATTACCATAGCTGTTTCAAGAGGCAGGAAGACTGTCAATGCTGCAGCAGTATTCCAAAGACAGTGTTTGAGAAAAATATAAAATGTAAGCTATTAAGGCTTTGTCAAGTAATTTGGCATTATATCAGTGCATTCTGATTAATATCAGTATTGTATACAAACAGTAAAGAAACAGTAAGAAAATAGTGTGGAAAGTGATTTTTAAACACATTCCAGTCATGAATTGTCTGCACAGGGCCATAACTGAATATGAACATCTGTAGCAGAATTTTACATAGAGTAGTAGTAATCCTGATATTTTTCAACATTTGAATTAATTATGTGGAAGTAAATACAAGGAGCCAATGAAATTCTAAGACTGTATGAAGATACATGGTATGGTAAATTACAATGAGGCTGTGGCTATGTCCCTGCCAACCTCAAAACATGTACTTTGCCATGGTAAAAAAACCTAAGAACATGAAATTCAGACAAAGCTTACAGAATGGTGAACTTTAACTGCAAAGAACATTGTTTTGAAAGTTATTTAAAGGTCACAACATGCAAACATTTCACCAAACACTCTTACTGTCATGTTCAGGTAAAAATGTTACTTTCAGTACTCACACTTAGGGAGACAAGTTCATTTTCCTTTAGAACCCTGGTGAAACTTCATTATGAAATAAAACTAACAAGACACATCAGCTTTTCTGTTTTAAAACTAATTTCTAGAAATTTATATATGCAAAAAACCAATCAAACAAATAAAACCCAATACTCCCTCCCCCCCACTCCCCCCCCGGCCCCCTTTACAACAAAGATTTAAGGGTAGGATTGACTTAAGAGTGAGATATAAGTTCACTCAAATAAAAAAAAAAAAAATGTGATACAACATCAATATAAGTAGGTTTTTGAAGACAAAATAATAGTAAGTGAATTAAATTAAGTTGAAACAAATAGGGAAAATCTCCAGTGAAAAAACAAAACAAAACAAAGCAAAAACCAATCAGCCAAAAAACCCCCACCATTTTCTGGAAACTAAAGTCATACAGATTCAAATGGGACGTTAGGCACAAATTTTTAAGAGTTAAGCTGATTAATGGCTGGATTAAGCTAATAAAACAGTGGTGGATTCTCCAACTTTCTGTTTTTTGGATTCAAGCCTAGCTAAATTGCTGGAAAATGTGTTTAGCCAAACACAAGATAGCACAATAAAAGGAGAGCTGTATGATACATCTCTGAAATGGCCTGTGAAATACTGGAGATTCAAATCAGATGATCTAATACCCACTTCTCATGGTAAACTCTGTAAACTTCCTTCAGTTAACTATAACCATAGATATCAGTCATGCTAGCTAGAACAGGTTGTAAAACTGCTATGTAAATATACTGATCAAACCAAATCTAGTGGGAAGATGTTCTGCAGAGATTTCTTTTCCTTTCACTCCATTTTTGGAAAGAAACATTCCTCTCTTATGTGAAGTCGTGTTTTCCTCACTGTAACAAAGGAGAAACTTGTCTTCTTCCCACCTCTTCCCTTATATTACCTCTGTAGTTTTCCCTATATTCACTCACAGGAATTCCCTTTTTCAGGACAATGGTCAGCACCACTACCTGTGCTGTGCTTGTCCCTAGAGCATTGAGAGAAGCAGAGATGGGGTGTTGACAGCTGGGTATTTCCTTAGCTGTGGAGACAGTCTCCATGGATTTGTAGCAGTAATGCTCTTCTGTGCAACTACTAGGGCTTTCCACAAGGTTTTTAAATTTCTTCACATTGGACAGCAGTTTGGGAATTTGTATCTGCTCTTGTATGAATTAGATGGAGCAAAGCATAGCTCATGCGAAACTGCAATTCAGATAATGGTGCTACTTCACATCTCAAAAGAGGCCCAGCAAAGAAAGACCTGGTAGCTTTGGATACAACCAATTATATATCTGAAACCTGAATGATCTTAGGAAGAGGAATATTTTCTTACAGAGAAGTTGCTGCTGTAGTGACTGCCCAGCAGGCTGAGACCACAGCAATACAGTCAGGGTGAGGGACAGGTTTTGCAGATTATGTGGGAACAATAGAAGAAACAGGCAACGTTTTCTGTCTCTATCTTCCTAAGATCTAGACAACCCCATGATGCTGCTAGTTCTGGCAGCCCTCACCATGGAAGGACAAAGCAATCTCACAGCAAACGTCACTTTCTGAAGCTTTTTATACTTTGAGTTCCATTCTCTCCTAAAATAGCATTTCATCTTGCTCTTCCCACGTGTATGCCAATAGGCAGGCTTCCCAGCAGAAAGGCTTGGCTGAGGGGTTTATAGCTGGCAGAAATCAGGAAGTGTAATGTACATTGACATAATTCTCTGTACCATGCAGTGTCATTTCTACTTTTCAGAGCCATTCTGTGACTTCTGGCCCATGGGAAAGAAATTAGACACAATTCTAATTCTGAATATTCTTGGCCTGGGTTTTTCCATTAAAGGTTTTGTATGAAAGCTAATTATTTTCTAGTCCCACTATCTGATAACAGTCCATACTGGTATCCATCTAAAGAAATTAATAAGTTCCAAAATTAAAGATTAAAAGCTTCTAACTTGAGGAAAACAGTTTTGCAGCTCTAGCTGTGAATGTTTGAGGTTATTTGCAGAAAAGACACCTGCACTTCACGGAGGAGAGGGAAGAGAGGAGAGGGATGAGGTATAATCCATCAAGAAAAATTTCTTGAAAAGAAAATGTGTTAAGTTCCTATTCTCATGTGGGTGAGATATGTTTTACCTAGTGGATCATGTTCTGTCTGGTACTTACCCAGAAATTCCTGTGACATGGAGACTGTCTCTGCCATTTGCTGTGCTGTGCCTACCAAAAGTCCCAGAATCATCAACTGACATTGCCAAGAATCATCACAAGAAAATGGCATAAGCTGAAATTATCTAAATAAGCTAAAAGCCTGTATAACAGGCTAAATAAGTTAAAGCCAAAGACATACAGGTGGAAACCTCTTTGTTAAATGCCTGAATGAAATAAAAAGTCTAAGAAATCAACTTTTCTCATTGCTCTCAAAACACAATAATCAAAGAATAAATTAGATAAATGAAAATGTGATAATAGGAAGGGACCATTACTCTCCTGCTGAGTAAAGTTGACTTCTCTCAGAGATTGTGGTGTCAGGAAGTAAACTACAGTGCAGTAAGGAAGGAGGGCCGTTCACAACTCCTATATGACCAGAAACTCCAAGGATAATTTCATCCTGTAGGATTAGTTTCCTTTCTTTTCCCCCCATTCTTGCAAAGTCTGGAGAGCTGTTACTGAAATAGCAAACTCTAGTCTTCATTTGAAATTAACTTAATCTTCTTGGTTCAAAGATAAGGGATTTTGATTTGTCTTTAGACAACTTCAGGGGATTCTTTAGTGAATTAAGATGTTAGAAATTTCCTGAGAAAGTGATGCCTGACGTTGCAAGTGCTACATGATGCTGGTGGAGCTGTGATAGGTTAGTTTAAATGTAGGTGAGTCTAAAATAGGTGAGTCTAAATGTAGAATGATATGTGCACAAGTGAATGTACTTTTAAAAGTTTTACCTTTTTGCTATTTTCTCTGCAACAGATCTGTTCCATAGATAAGGCCCAAGAACTGAAAGTGTCTCTTCAGCATCAGCATCTCTGAATGGCTTCAGTAAATCAAGCTGAACCTGAGACTGAAAATGTTATGGATCACCCATACCTAGTTTTTAATCAGTCCTTTCTCCTTTAGCATATTTTTCCTTTTTTGGTCATTCTCAACAGGCACATTTTTTCAAATGTCTTTTCCCAGTTTTCTTATGTGTCTCTCTAAGTCTCTGATAACACGACCATGGCACTTCTGATTTTGCTATCATTCAGTTGATGCTAACCTGTCTCTGTTCTTTACATATTCTTTTTCTTATTTCCCTGATTAAAATTCTGCCTATCATGACTCAAACTTCAAACCCTAATTACTTGTCAAAACCATGCAAATTCTGAGAAGATGTCTCCTCACGGTGCAGTTCTCCGAACAGTGCCTTGTGTTTGTGTTGACTCCAACCAAATCTGTGTGGAAAACATTGAACTAAGAGAATTACTTTAACATTCAAAACCTTTTGCTGAATCAAAATTAAATCCATCTTGATAACTGTAATTATAAAATATGGAAGCATTTCCTCCCAAATAATGGAATTGGAATTCCTCCCAAACTTGAAATTGCTGAAGGCACCTCCTTCTGAGGTTCTCCTTCTAACAGTGTCAGGGAGCAGTAGCCTCAGAAGACAGGTAATTAATGATCCTTAGGAGACTGTCCTCTCTGAGACCTGTAGAGTCTTAATCTAAATCTCCTTCTGGTCCAGTGAGTCTTGAAATACTGCTCAAATGCTGGTCTCTTGGAAATGTCATAGCCCTTCCAGAGAGCAGTAAATGCTGTCGAGGAAATCATAAGGTTAATCAAAACTTTATTTCTAATAAAACCTCTCATTTAAGACAGTTCCTCAGCGGTCAGTAAGAGGCATGAGTTATGAGCATATGTATGACTTCTTTGCACCTCTAGCATCTTTGATGTTCTTGCATTTGTTATCCCAGCATCAGTTCATCGGTGCTAAGGAATAATCTAGGCTATTTTCTTATTATTTTTCTAATGTTTTTATATTATATTTTTCCATTTGCAAGAAAAAAACAGCTAGTGTATTAAAAATTATTAGCACAGCAATGGCAAACAAAAAAGAGAATAATAGGTGTGCCTCTTGGAGATGCTCAGTACAGTTCTCATTGTATCTCAAGGGTGATGACGAAACTGGAAGAGGTACAGAGATAAGGGATAAGGAAAATCAAAGGTATGGAACTGTTGTATAATAATAAATAGACAAGTTGAATAGACTGGCTGAGAGATAACTGAGAGGGCAGAATGGTCTGTGAAAACAAATGGCTAGAAAAGACAATTATAAATTTTTATTATAAACTGTTCTATCCAGTATAAAAGCAAGAGACCTTCAAATGACATAAGCAGATGACTAGATAAAAGCAAACAAAAGAGGTGAATTTTCATACAAGATTCAGTCAAGCTGTGAAAAGCTTCCCTGCAGAAAGTTGTGGTTGCTACAAGTTTACATAATTCAAAGAGTGAATTTCATGAAAGAGAACTTCAGCCAAAGTAAAATGCCAGCCTGTTGTGTTCTGTGCAGTGGTACTATACATAACGGTATACATGTTTATATGTTTGAAATATCCATTGTGTACACCACAGTTGTATTAAACAATTGCATAATACATGTCTAATATACATAGTGACAGTATCTCTGGCTCAGGAAGTCCTCAACTGATTATTTGCTGGATGATTGCCATGAGAACATTTGGAGGAAACACTACTGTGAGTGTACTGTTCTTATTGCCTTCATCAAGTATGCTAACCACTGTTCTCCTGGGGATTGTTGTTGTTTCCTTCCTTTTCTTCCCTTTTTTTTCCCACTCAAGAGAAAACTAGCCTTACTGAATTCAGTGACACAATCTGCTCTATAAACTGTTTCACCAAGCATCCCTTAGCTAGGGGATATCACCACCTGCTCCTGGCACCTTTGACGTTTGGCTGCTGTCATGGGCACAGGATTGACTAAAATGTTGCTCCACTCCACTGGATGTTGCTTTTGTCAGTAAATGGGAGAAAAGGGAATCAAGAAGCGGGGTCCTGGGGTTTTCTAGGGCCTTGTCTACCACTTGTATTCAGATTGTGATTTCCAGAAGCACCAGTCCTATTACCAGTTGTTGGATATTGGCAATTACTTATGGGAAGTGCTTCTGGGTAAAAGACAGTTATTGCCAAGAGGAACATAGCTACGCTGAGGCCAAATGCTCCACATATCAAGTGCTACCTGTGACAAACAGTACAGTAACACCTTTAGAAGGCTAAATCCTGGGTTAGTTAGATCCTTCTGACTCTTCTGGCCAATTTCATATTCTTAAATAACATGAGGAAAATATTCTTCCTGATCATACTACAGTTACTTCTTAAGGTGACTCTTTCATATTAACATTTGTAGATTAATAGCTAAATATCCTAGTGAATATGAGGTTTATGAGACAAGTATCTTGAAAAGGCTGCTATGTTGGTTCAGAAAGGGCATTGTGGTTATTGTAGACAGCAGCTTGCAGCCTGTCTGGCCATGATTCCATATCCATTTACAGCTGGATCAGCAAGGAATAGGCTCCAGACTTGTGTCTGTAAACTAGGCTTGAGTCCACAGCTCCAGACCCACAGCAGGAGACTTGAATGAATCCCAGGGGTCCTGAATTAGCCACAATCAGAGTAATCAGTGGAGCTCGCTGTAGTTAAAAAAAAAAATAACACAATATCAATACCTATACCTCTTCTTT
>VWZS01008558.1:358195-397021 GCA_013397075.1 Rhabdornis inornatus
TTTTTTTTCTCTCCAGTGGCTGGAGAGGAATAAGAACAACAAAACAGCTAATGCACTGGGTGCTATGAAGGTGGTACTGGGAAATTGTGCTAAAATGGGCACTTCTGGATTCCTAATACCTTCACCTGATATATAAAATCATATCAGGGAAAAACTTCCTTGCAATATTTTGCAGTTTTTTGAAGCATACAACTAGAACGAAATTGTCACTATAATTTCTTCCATCTGCTCCCTTTGGCTACAGGTACAAGACTGTCAATTCATCATACACAAAAAGAAACCTGGGGCCAAATTCTCTGTTGGCATAACTCCACATAAGTCTTGGACTTGATCTTCCCATGAAGAACTGCTTCAGAAAAATTCAGTGGAAAAACAAGAGAAAAATGAAAATAGCAGTATATGACCGTCTTTTCTCATAGTTCATAGAATCAGATAAAAGATCTCAGGGTACTGTTTGTAACAGGTTTCTCAGGCCAATACCTTCAAGAACTAAACACCAACAAAGTACTGAACCACAGGCCATTTCTATATGTAGTAAGGAATGCTTGGCATCGTATCTGTAGCAGATGCTGGATGCATTGTCATAGAATTTTAATACTTGGCCATCCCTTTTTGCAGATTGCTGTTTTTGCCATCAGAAACACATTTGATTTTTATCTATTAATCAGTCTGTGAAATATTTTGGAATAGAAGATGGACAAGTGGACCTGATGGGGTTTGTATGTTTTCGTGCCATATCTAATATAGAAATATTTTGGAAGAGGAAAATGGGCCCTCTGTTGTCTTTTGGTCTTGAAGTCTATTGTGTTTGTCAACTGTAGTATGAGAAGATTTTCTTCCACCAAAACAATTTGAAGAAGAGGTTATCATTGTTACAGGAAAGTCTACAGAGAGTTTCAAAGCAAAGACATTTAAGTGGAATTTGAGGTGGGACAGCCCCCTCCCCAAATGTCACATTCCACATGCAGTACCTTAAGACCTGAGGGTCTTGAATGAAGTAAGGTCCAACTGTGTCCACAGTAGGCAAAAGATTTTCATTTATGGTTGGTGTTGTCTCACCTGAAAAACTTACAACATAATAGGCTGAGAGAGTTGTGCCTGTTTAGTCTGAAGAAGGCTCTGGGGAGAGCTTATCACAGCCTTCCAGTACCTAATGGGAGCTAATAAAGAAGAGAAATGTGACTTTTTACACAGGCAGATTGATAGGACAAGGGGGAGCATTTTTAAAGTAAAAGAGGAGACATTGACGTCAGATGTTAGGAAGAAATTCTTTACTGTGAGGATAGTGAGGCACTGGAACAGGCTGCTCAGAGAGGTTGTGGATGGCCCAAGCCTGGAAATGTTCAAGATCAGGCTGGATTGGGCCTTGAGCAACCTGATCTAGTGAGTGGCATCCCTGCCCATGGGGAGAGGGGTGGAACTCAGTGATTTTTAAAGTCCCTTCCAACACAAGCCATGTTATGTTTCTCTAGAACTACATGGCAAATAATACTAGCATCTAAAAGAGCATTTCTATATAAACATTGTCCTATATCATTGACCTGTTATTATCAGTTACAGTAAATATTAGCAGTGTCTAAAGCATAGGTGAGCCTTGAGTCTCTAAGAGCCGTTTGTAAGAAAGCGCAGAACATACGAAAATTCCAGAATAACCATTCTCTGTTCAACTGCTGGTATTGGAATTACAAGTGTATACTATAAACTGCAGATTCCTGTTTGGCTTGTAGCACTTGATTTTCCTGCATGGGGATGTAGACATGTGAATTTTTGAATGGCCTATGCTGGTAAGGCTTTGCCATCAAGGCAGGATGAAAGGATGAGAGGAAATGGTCTTAAGTTGTACCAGAGGAGGTTCATATTGGAGATCAGAATTTTTTTTTCCACTGAAAGAGTGGTTAGGCATTGGAATAAGTTGGCAAGGGAGGTGGTGGAGTCATCATCTCTGGAAGTATTGCAAATGTGTCTGGATGGGGCACTTGGGGATCTGGTTTAGAGGTTATTTTGGTGGACTTAGATGATCTTGAATGTCTCTTCCAATCTTGATTCTGTGATTCTGTGATTTTGTGATCTGTTGTCAATTCAGAAAACATGAGATATATCCCAGGAGCTGTAATTCCTCATAAGTCACTGCAACCCTAACGGGATCGGCGTCTCTAAAACTGTAAGTTGGCAATTGATTGTGCATAGCATTTGGTTTGTCATGACTCATGATTGGCTCATAATTCTCTTACAGATGCAGCTGGCACCAACCCCAGGAGAGGTGACTGAGGGCGAGAAAGCAAGAATCTCATTATGGTATCATAGTATTGGTAATGTATTCAAAAGGTGGGGAACAGGGATTTTAAAGGGCCCTGTAATACAGGTCCCAGTAGCAGTTATGCATCTGTCCTATATTTGGATTTCTGGAAATTAGGAAATTAGGAATCTAAGTACTACAGGGAGTTTGGACTGAAGTTGATTAGTGGTGTGACTGAAGCTGGTGAGACTTCTGGGTTTAAGTTAATTTGACAAAGATCTACAAGACCTGATATGCATCCCAGATAGGTATTACAGTAAGAAGCAGGCCTCTAGCCTTAGCAAAGTCAGAACATGTAAATTAGGACCTGAGGCAGACAGTGTGAAGAATTAAGACATGGAGAATGTGAAGCAAGGCAGGATCTGCTAACACTGTTGTTAGAGTAATGTGATGGAATGCAAATGCAGGAGAGCATCCAGCACTTCATTCTGTGTCCTGCATTAAGCATAGGCATATACTGGGTCATTTCCAAAGAGCTATCTACAAAACACAGGAGTTAGTGTATGGGGAAATATTGGTTGAACTCCAGTCCTCCTCCACCATTAGAAATAGTAACTCACTATTAAGTGCCTCCATCAACTTGAGTGCTACATACAAGTACTTCACAGAGCAGACCTCACTGCTTCTATGCATCTAAATCATCCAGAAAGTGTGCAAATTAGACTGAACACCCTCCTCGATCTCAGAGGAGGCAAGCCATCTACCCTTCCTTCCAACAGTGTGTTGGCCTTAGTGCTGTACAAGTGAGAGGGCCAGGGCTGAGGTTGCTGCTGGAGTTGGGGCTTTGGGATCACCCTTGTGATAGGACAAGAGGGAATGAATTTAAAATAAAAGATGAGAGATTTAGGTTCGATATTAGGAAGAAAATCTGTCCTATTAGGGGGGTGAGGCACTAGAACAAGTTGCCCAGGGGAGCTGTGGATGCCCCACTCCTGGAAGTGATCAAAGCCAGGTTGGACTTGGAGCAACCTGATCTAGTAGAAGGTGTCCCTTCCCAAGGCAGAGGGGTTTGAACTGGATAATCTTAAAGGCCACTTCCAACCCAAACCATTCTATGATTCCATGATAAATTGCAAAGTCATTCACCTTTAGATTCAAAAGCAAGCAAGCATATGATCCAAAATATTTTTAAAAGTGCTGCCATGGAGAATTTCAAAGGTTTTTAGTGATCTGTGGGGAGACAGAATTGCCTGAGCCCTAGACCTCTTGTCTTGCTGTGTGTACTAGCTGTTTGAACAAAGAAAATAATGGATATATTAGGAGTCTTTCGTTCCCTCTTAAACATAGCTGGTTCTTCCAAATTAGGAAGTAGCTCAAGAAAGAAGTCTGTGTAAACTTGCAATAATTTTATTGTATCATTAATGTCAGATAACCCAGCTACTTACGTAATAAGACCACACTTTATTATTAAGAGGCAGAATGATGGCCCAGGGAGATGGCCAAGATCATGGTAAGGATTAAATAGCAGCAAGGTAACAATAACAGTCCATTTCAGAGGCAAATGAAGATAAGGAGAAAGCAACAGTTATTGGACTTGCTGTTCTACAGCAAATACATGGATGCAGACAGTTGTGCTCAGCTTTCTGCTTGTCTGCTGCCATGTGCTGTCAAAGGATCACCCAGTGTTGTTCAATGAATGGAGCCATCAGGGTTGCTCCTGTAACAGAGCTTCTGGTGTGTTCCCTTGCAGGTCACACGCTCATGGAGCAGCACAAAGCTGGCCTGCATCCACCCAAATCGTGACAATGATGTCATGACACAGTGAGGAGAGAGAAAAAGATTCATAAAGCTCCTCATCATCTGAATGCAACTGTCAAAGCTTTGATTCATGCCAGGAATTCTGCATGTGCAGCAGTTTTCTGTGCTGCTTGATAATGCATGTCAGAGTAATTTTATTAGAACCCTCTTTTAGGACATGCCAGCTGTGTGATCAAGTACTCTGAGAAGTTCAGTGATTACACTGCTGCAGGCTTTCAAGAAACCAAGCCATCAGGAGCAATTTATGGCCCAGCTCTCTCTTTGCTGCCATGTTTTGCTCCTCATGAGATGCAGAATCCCTGAGGCCCTGGTCTTATATCATGTGAATGAGTAAAGCTTTGAAAAATTGATATTTTATAAAATCCATTTAACTGATAACACTACCCAGTCACCTTCCAAGCTTTCTTGACTGTCCCGCATCTCTCATTCTGATTTTAAATGGATTTTGTTCTTCAGAAGTACACGGTAATTCCCAGTGGTGATTTTTACTGATAGCTTATACTAGAGCTCAGCTGTGCTGCTCCTGAATTTCTAATCAGCTTAGCAATGACAGAAAAACTGTCAGAGAATTGCACAACACCTATTTTATATTCAAAACTAGACAAGCAAAAAAAAAACCCCATAAAAATATCTTTCTATACTTTATCACAAAAAATGGGATAAAATAAAAAGGCATGTCTTCTGCTAATCCCTGGAAGTTAGCAGAAGGAATGACTGGCTGCATGAACAAGTTACTGCAGGGCAAGTTTGTACCACAGCTGCTACTCTGCTGTGAGAGCCTGTCAGAATGTTTTCAATGCACAGCAAACATGAGGTAGCTTAGCCTGTACTCACCAAGGTACAAAACAACTTGGCACTTAACCACCATTTAAACAACAGTCGCTGCAGTTGCAAAGTCACAGCTTGTGTCACCTGTCAGTTGTTTGTATTGCTGCATTCAAAGTATCAGAGAGGTTATCATCAAAGTGGTCTCCTCAGGGTGCCTAAATGCTGTAAACAGAAATCAGAGACAGTGTTTGGTTGTATTTTGGGTGCATACTTATCATATTCCAAGTTTCTTTTCTGCAGACTGGTCAAAGACTTCCTGATGACCTTTAGCAAAACGCTTTGTCTCCAATCCTCGGAGATAATTAGTCCCACACTTCCACTGAATTAATGATTAATCAACTTTGGTGGTCTAGGATTAATCCTTCATTTCCTCAATTGAGGAATAATAGCAGGAGGCAATAACATCCTTGTCCTTTTTGTCTATACATCCTGTAATGTTTTTGGGAATAAACCACAATTACTGCAGTGACCACAAGGTAATGTAGATCTGCCTAGATTTGAAGTAGGTGTTTTTGTGTTTTGAGTTTGGTTTTTTTTTTTCCTCAGAGTGATAGCTCCATGGTGGGAGACCATGCTATGAAGTTTTATGGAGATAAAAAGCATTTGTCTCCTCTGGTGGCTGTCACTTTGAAACCAAACCATCTCATTTAAAATTTGTAAAAATTGCCAGCTACTGATCATCACATTCAAATGTTTATTCATGTGTTTGCCCAAGAAGGGATATGTGTCATACTTGCTTAGCAGTCAATGAGGAATGAAGCTCTCCATGACACTTATTTTGGATTTTGATGGCTAAACAAACTTAGATCTTGTGAACTGGATGCTAGCCTACTCTGAAAGAATATAACCTTATTTTCATTCTAGGCACATTCACACTGTGGGTACCTCAGACCATTTAACATTTTTAAATCAGTGAGAGGACTAACTTAAAACCTGAAATGGATGCGCTTTTTTGTCTGTAATCTCTGTAATGAGCAAAAACTGCATTTCAGCTGGACAAATTGGTTTAATTCTCAATAATTGTGTGTATAAGGACAGAGACATCCTTCAACTTGGTTTCATCTTACTCTGAAAAGCATCAACCCATTGTGAAAGAGCAGTGAATACTGTGCAGAAAACCCTACACAAGAGGGGACAAGTTGCTTTCTAGTCTGGTCAAGTGCTCTCAGTGAACCTGTGTCAAGCCACACATCAAGTTGGCCTAACCACATGAAGTTGCAGAATTGTGCAGGGATGTAGAGAACAACAACACTGCAAGAGAAATAAAGAATTTCTGGCTCACCAGCCTATGGTGAAGGTATTAGGATGACTTATCTTCCATTAGTGTCAAATACCAAATTCAAAGTGGTTCTACTACTAGAATACATTGATGGTATGTCAACACTGTATGTGGGTTTTATGTCATTTTGTGTGAACTAGCATAGGGTTAAAAAGCTTAGGAAAGTAGACTGACAGAGTATGAACCTACAGTCTGCCAATCTGCTGAGCCACCCACTTAGTGTTTCAACTGTCCAGCACTCTGTATAGATTTCAGGTTTTGTTCTCAGTGAGACAATACAGGGTTTACCTTCCTGTAGTTTCAGAAATAATTGTTCCTTAAAAGAACCACAGGGACTTAAAAGGCAAACTTTGGTGCTCCTGCATTTAGAAAGAAATATATTGATTCAGGAAGACAAAAAGAACATTGTATCTTGAATTGAAGGCATCCAACAAAAAGGAATATGCAATTTAGTTTATCCCTGCACTTAAAATTACTAATGTGAGCAAAACATGCTTTCTCAGCAGACAGCTCATTCTTGGGTTAAAAACCAAGTAGAATAAATGTTCTTAAGGCTCTGTGAAGGAGCTAAAATTGTGCATCCTTTGTGACTACCACCACACAGAACACAACAGCTGGCATTTAAAGAAACTGTTCACAGTAAACAAATCAGTTTAGCAGGTGTACACATATCGATTCTTTAAACAGAATAATTTGTCTCTTTCTATGAAAGATCTGCCATCTTGTATTACAAAGGAGCTCAGTAGTTAGTTTTATTCTATTTTATAAATTTATGATTCATTAGGTCCCTAATAATTTTTTTTCCCAAAGCCTTTGAGACTTTATCTGTACTAGCAGGAGAATGGAAAAATTCCTTAATTCTATAATTCCGTAGTTATTAATCTTAATTCTATAATTAACTAATCACAGAGGATTTAGCAGCAAATGCTCTTGCTCTACCTGCCATTGCTATGGCTTCATTAATTTTACAGAATATATCAGAGTGCATTAGTCTGATGTATTGTCAAAAATAATTATTATGTAGTCATACTCTGGAAATCAGATATGTAAAAATGCCATCTTCTTACACAGAGATTTTTCCTGTGAGCATACTGTCAGATCTGCCTATTTCGTGACAGAAATACTCGTGTGTGTTTCAGTTCTGTAAGCACCTTGTTTACATAATATCAATAAAACTGAATGTGTTGAATTCCCCAAGGGCATTCTCATCACAGTGATCACCAAACCTGGGGTCATGGAGCTGTGCACAAATTTTAGAAAAGCACAGCTGGAGAATCTTAGAGCTGTGAATCTTGAGTGAATTCACAGCTTGATTTTCTATAGGCATCAAAGCAGACATAATGAGAAGATAACCTAGTCTGAGTTTCAGAAGGCAGGCAGAATTTCCAGGGCTAGCAGAGCACGCCTCTTATTGATAGAGGCAATGTGTTTGATCTGAAAGTAATTAAGCTATAACAAATATGGAACCCCAGAATGCCATTTAATATTACTTCCATTTTCAAAGAACACTGTAAAATTAATCTCTAATTGTCCAGTGTAACATTTTATTGTACAAGAGCCTCGCTCTTAATCATGTTGCTTCATTTCTTTATTAATTCACATAGCCTAACATTGTAGGATGTCCATCTTTGTTCATTTTTTACTTCATCCTTACAACCCTAAGTAATTTCGTTTCATCAGAAATATCACACCAGCCTCTTACCCACCTCCTCTTCCAGCTCTTTCCCTTTTGATGTCAAATGCCAAAATGATCCCACATAGCTCCCTCCAGTCTGAAAAGAAAACAATTACTCCTGTTTCTTTTTCTATCTCTTTGCCATTTACTCATCCATAAAAAGTACTGTCCTCCTTGCTCCATGGTTGCTTAGTTCCCTAAATGATCTTTGGCAATGGGCTTAGTCAAAAGTCTTTTGGAAATTGAAATAGTTAGAATTACCTTGATCATCTCCATCCATTTTCTTGTTCAGTCACTCAGAGACCTTGTTCATAAGGCAGTATTTATCCTCATAAAAACCTTGATTATTCTGCTCGATTAGATAATTTTTATTTAAGTGTTCACTAATTCTAATCTTCATTATACTTTCATTTAATTTGCCTAGTAGAAGCATCAGGATTATAGACCTAGAGTTCCTCAAATCTCCTCCAGAATCGTTTTCAAAATTGGCATCACACCAATTTGCCACCCTCCAGGTTTTTGGTATGAAGACAATCCAGCACAACTGCTTCCCAGACTACTGTGATTTATTTATTCATAGAAATGTAACAAGCAGAGAGAACAATATTGAACCTAGCAGAGCCTTTATCCTTTTCCTTCCTTCCCAACTCAGTTATTTTATTTTAAAATTTATGTTCCTCAAGACTTACCCAAGCAAGTCATCATATAACTTATTTTGTCAGTGTCTCTGCTAGTCTTCCTGCAACCAGTTGCTGACAAGTCATCTCTTTTGAGTTCTTCAGGAAATGGTATAACTCTTTAATAACCTTGGAGAGCAAGCTTTCAGTCTTGATTACACCATTGTTTAACTTGGTTTGGAGCTTTGGTGTTCTGATTTTGCAGACAAGAGCTAATTGTTTTATCTCAGTTTCTTTTTTTCCTCCCTTTTGGGCTGTTTCTCATTCAGACTGCTGCCCTTTCTACCTGCAACAGCCTGGTTACCAAAGCAAGCCAGTATTTGCTCCATTGTGCCATAGCTACACTTTGTAAGTCCCTAGGAATATATTCACAATATTGCCTGTGCACTCTCCTTGGGTTCAGGCCTGTCCCACAGTGGAGCTCTGCAAATGAACTTCAGGTGGCTTGAGTAGTCTGTGCTGGTTTTCCAGCCATGAAGCCAACAGGACAGGACCGGAGGACAAAATCTGCACAGCTGACATGCTTCAGAAGCCAGCCAGCAAAAAGGAAAACATCCTTTTCTTAGTTCATGTAGTGGTAAAAAGGAGATCAGAGCCCAGTTTAGGAGGGCAGAGGATCGCAAGGTAGCAGAGTTCAACAATCCCATGACATGGGCTAGTTCTGGAGTCACAGGCTTTTCATAGGAAGCGTTAAGACATAGGTTTATAAAGGCCAAATGCTGCTGACGTTTCCCTGAAGTTGGAACACAAGCCTCCACTGCTGTAAATGACTGTTCAAGCTGCTGAAGAGATTTCAGTAGAGTCTGACAGCCTGTACTGGCTCTGTGCTTGATGTGCCACAGTACATTGAAGACAAGGGTAAGTGTGGAAACAAAGGATTCCTCAGCTTCCCTCTCTTTGTGCAGTCCACTAGGATGCAGCCAAGGGGATGGATGGTAATAGGCATCTGTGCGTTCTGTCTTACCAACAGTTTAGCAGCTTGATGTGCTAGGCTTGGCCACAGGTATTTATCTTTGTATAATTAGCAGAAGTGACAAATAGCAACCTTTAATTCAGTGGCTGCCATTAATTTTACTTAAATGAGAAACAAATGTGCAGGTGAGTGCAGAGTTTCAAGCATTCCCCAAGATACCAAACTGTAAACTACATTAAACAATAAAAAATTACCAGGGAAGAGATTAATATTCACAGCACTTTTCAAACTAACTGTGCAGGTGCTTGCACAGCCCACACTTGGCAAATGGCCTGAATAACAACACCTGGTAGCACAACAGTGTGAGGTAAAGTGTGTATATGTGTTGAATACACAAAATTGGCTGGAGGACATTTATCCATGTTAACTGATCATGGTAAAGATGAGGAAGAGAGACCATCAATGGATTAAACAATAGCCAAGGAACTTTGAAGAGAGCTTTGAAACAAAGGAGGAGTCAGCCTGAAAAGAAGTATAAAAGAAGCTGAAAATTGGTTTGGGAAGACACCTTGAAGGGTAACCAGCAGTAATCAAACCTGGTTTGACACTGCCAGAATCTGCCCTCTCAGCATTGCTACCACCACTAACATGGAACAGGTCATCATCCTTATAGAATTCCTTATGGAGCCAGTGCTCAATAGGTGGTGTGAATGGATGAGACACAACAAGTGGGGACCCACACTCAGGTGCACATAAGGGGCTTGTGGAGGGACCTTTCTTAGTCTGTAAGAGACGTGGTTTATCTCTGGTTTATTTATACCAATAAAGGTATTATTGGTATTGATCCCAAATGTACTGCAGGTGAGTTGCATGTCATTAATAAATCAATATATTGCTTTAATCCTTATTTGGCCTAAATTATGAAAGCTGGGCAGTTTTCCCCTGCTTCATTATTTGGACAGTGGATGATAGCAGTAGAGAAATATTTCTATTTCTTCTTTGCTAAAGAAGCTTTTCAACTATCTACTGGCTAACTTTGTATAAAGTGAATGGAACTTTTTTCATCACACACTGATGAAGAAGCTGTGCTGTGAGTTAAAAAAAGAGAAAATAGAGTGTTTAAAAAAAGCCTCAATTTTTTTCTGTACTAGTGTTTACAGCCGTTTCACAAAAAAACAAAGTCTTTGATCCCTGTTTGGTAGAGCTTGATTTGTGCAGAGAAGGGAGATGCAAAACTAATGCACTACATCTGCTCTGTGATAGTTTTGCAAGCAAGGCCTTGAGAGAGCAGAGGTTTGTGGAAGTCACCTGCCCCAGGGTAAACCTCTGCAGTGACAACCTGAGCTAGTCAGTCTGGACTCCCTTGACTGCCAGTATGTTTCATTTTCAGGAGGAGATGCTTATTCTCCCTTAACTAGCAGTTAGTAACAAAAAAATACCCAAGCCCAAACCCCAAAACCAACCAAGGAGAAAGAACCCCACCCTGAGATAATGAAAATGGAAATACTTGAAAGTCATTTAGTTGCAAAGTTGCACAGCTTAATAAGGCAAAGTTTTTTCACATCTTATCAGGTGATGTGTAAAAGAGATGGCTACTTAACACTGAGTGTATGTAGCTTTTGTTTGCTGTGGGGATAGTGGTTTGAGGACCTCTAGACAGAGGCTTAGAGACACAAAGAACATCTATGCTCTAAAGGAATATTCAAAGGAGACCCTTCTTGGTGCAACCCTGGATTCAAGATAATGAGGTCCAATCTAAGGTTTGCTATATACCTCTAATACGACCTTGGAAAAGACATTTAACATCCTACTTGAAAGACCTGATCAGTTATCTGCAAAAAAGAAAAAATAGCTATGGGAGTTTTATTTTCCCTCTCATTTTGTTTAGATTGGGCATGCTTTGGGATTGCCCCATGCACTGTTGCAATTTCCTTTGGGGCTGCAAGTATAATAAAACAAGTCCAAAAGTCTGTTTCAGGAGTAGTGCTGGTCAACAAAAACTGAGGTGAGGATGTCTTCACTGTAACAAATTGCAAAGGTATCCTGGTCTAGTACATCTCACAGTGAGGTCTAACTGTGACACCCAAAGGTCAGTGATTTCCAAAGCCTGACATGAGGACTCAGCAGGCAGTAAGCAAGGACCTTTTGTTTTGCAGCAGGAAGGACCTTCAACACTGAACAACTGTTGCTTTCTGGAATGGATGAGCAGGGAAACAGAGTGCAAAAGTAATGCTTTGGCAAAGGCTTTCAGTCCATGCAGTAAGCCCAACACTTCTGTAAGTTCAATGATCTTCCCACATTTCTTTTCTCTTTATGCAAATATATTCATGCCTCAGATCCACACTGAGACCTAGGCTGGACTGCAAAGTATTCCAAAAATCCTTTCAAGAAGATTTTCCTTTTATTACTCTCTCATAGAATTTGCTTCAATTAAAAATTATCAATTACTTTAAGAGGCAGCTTTGCAAGTCATTGCAGAAGATACTGTAGTTGGCAACTGAGACAAGCCACGGATTTGAATGGTTTAAATAAAACTAAAGCGTTTTTTTTTTTTTTCACCTTGAATAATGCAGTCAGGCTTGAAATGTGGTGTATGATGCTCTAATAACTTTTCCTTTGGAAAGACAATCACTTTTTTAGGTAGTCTGTCAAAATCTTTGTATTTAAAACAAAGGAAAGTAGAACACAAAACTGCTGTACTCTGGTCACCTCATAGGGCATGACACCTTGTGGTAAGACAAATGCCTCTGATATGACAAAATACCTTGAAGTATTGTCACTGCTGACCTAGATAAGACAGAATTTAGTGTAGCAAATAATTCTAACACCTTGAAAGGGGTGAGATTAGTTGAATTTGTGATTGTGATGCTGTAGAAAACAAAGTCCTTCTGTGATTTTCACATTTTTTCCAACTGCTTAATAGCAATTTTGGCATGTCTCTCTGAATAGAAGTGGAGGTGTGTGCTCAGAGGTTGCATGCCACTAGCTGGGAAGCCAAGTGCCTTCAGTGGCCAGGAGTGATGTTTTCTCCTAGCATGGTTAAGCAATTCATACCAGAAGGTTCTTGTGCTTTTATCAAATGTTTAATTTTGTGATTTAGGCTGAGATCTCAGGAATGTTATCTATTTTGTTTCTTCCCTATCACCCCCATCTTCAGGTTGAGACTAATGAGCTAAACAAAAGAACTGAGATTAAAGAAAACCTACACCAATAGAACAAAATAAAAGGAAAGAATTGGGTAGGGCTTTTAAGGAAAAAGGTATAAGGAGAAAAACCAGTAGAAATGTAGTCGGGAAAGGTTGAAGGACAAATTAAAAATACAACGCATTTTAATGAAGGCCACTTCCTGCCTAAAAAAAGGCTGCCACAAAGGAAAACATCCAGAAATTGGTGAGGGGACTAAATCTCACACAAGAAGAGTTTTATCTGACTATAAAAAGGTTATGTCATAATGAGAAAGGAAAAAAGGAACATTTAGGAAGTAAAGGAGATCTAATAAAAGACCTGTTAATTGCCAAACCAGACATGGACGCCCGGAAAATATAAACATGAAAAAGACAGTTGGTTCAGGTCCTGTGGGGACTGTGGTATTTATGCAGCAAATGTAAGGTTTAATTGGGAGCAGCCACATTGCCAGTTCCTGCAGAGCCTGAGCCAGCTGAGACAGCGTCTGGGAGAAGCCATCAATCCCAAGTAGCTTCAGTGACAGTCCCAGACTTGGATGTGCTTCCCAGACAAAGACTGTCTGCAGAGACACAGAAGAAAAGGAACCGTTTGCAAGAGACTTCCAACAGTGGTCTAAGGGTTGGATCAGGAAGAAGAACAAAGAGACTGCCTGCTAGCTGGTAGTGTCAACCTTAGGGTGTAGGAAACTTCTCAGTAAGGCAACTCCTCAGTAAGGCAACTCAAGCTCTGCATTGTATGTGAACAAGAAGAGAAAATCAGATGTAGTTTGGTTTCTCTGGAAGGGAGGAACAATCCTGGCAGTTAAATTTGGAGGAGGATAAACTCCCACCTCACTTTATGCAATGGAGGGAATTCTGAGGAAAGAAAAGCCCAGATATCTGTGAACGGAAAGCAGGAGCCACTGGAAACAGTGCTACAGACATTTCCTCTCCAGTGCAGCAGTCTGTAACTCTCCTATCTGTGTCTGCTCCACAGTATCTCATGGCTCCATACATGTGCTGCCCAAGCACCCTTCTTGCTCCCAGGCCCTGGCTCTGCCTCAAACAAGCAAAATTAGGGAGAGGAAAAGCAGGAGACGTAACATTCTTCTTTGAATGTAACATGCCTAATTCTGTTGATAGCTCTGACACTTTACACCAATATAATTACATTTCAGTAATACACTAGATAGAGTTGTTTATGAAATATTACTCAGATAATTGTCTTGATAGTTAATTCAACTGGGATAAAAACTCCCTGAATTGTAAACAAAGGGCAATGATAAACATTAATGTGTCAGGTTGGAGCTCGGTGGCTTACTGCTGAGACTGGTATTCCATGCAGGCTTGTTTAATGATCTGAAAGAAGGTGTTAACAGTATAAAAAAAAATCCCGAGGGTGAGCTGAACTGGAACAAGATGACCACAGTGGAGGCAAAGCACTGATGAAAGAATCTTTGAAGAAAGATGGTTTGGGATTGTTGGAGTGGACCAGGGTCCAGTTTTCTGACTATTCCATGCACAACATTCCTCTGCCCAGGTTTTCCATGGTGCTGGTTGATTCCAGACTCACACAGGTGATTTGGAGCTAAAAATTATTAATTGTGAGGTTACTATAAGATATGGCCGATTTGGGTCTCTTTATGCAGAAACATCCCCTTGCAAAGTGGGAATCCTGCAAATACTCTCCGTACCTCTGGGGTGGCAGGAGCTGCAACACTGAGTGGGATGCTGAGCATCTTCCTAGAAAAGATTGGAGAATTCAGAGAAGAATGACAGAAGTGACTGGGAGGATTGAGGAGTTTGATGGCATGCACACAAGCACACAAAAATAGATGTGTGTGTGAGAGTGAGAGAAAGTAAAGTGAACTAATTTCACATTGTCAACAAACGTTTGCAGGATGTCAGATAAATCTCTGCTTATCTGTATGTACTGAAAACCATCAGTGGGAAACTTGTTTTGGTCCATAGCTTTGTGAAATCATAGCCTTGGCAAATCCAAAAACCTGCACTGAAAGTGTTTCTTTAATGTTTTAAATCCAGACTTTACTAATGGATTTTGCAGGGCAGATTATTTTTAAATTAAATTATAAATATGACTTGTTAATTGAAATTCTATAATTCAACCCTGTAAACCCAAAAAATCTTTGGGCATTTCCAGAAAACCAGGATGCAGTGGTGAAGAGGTCTAACTATGCAGATAGGGGGAGGGGGGGCAGGGGGAATATGAAAAGAAGATAAAATGTATCTGAAATAACTTAGAAAATAATGTTTTCAGAATGCATGTTTTAGGGTAACACAAGCAAGAAAGAGAAAGAAAGAATTCTTTCAGAGGTGATCCCATCCCATAAAGCCTAGGTTTCTAGAAATTCACTTAACAATTACTTCACTGTGTATTCTCAGCAATGACTAGTTTTATTTGCAGCACTCACCTTGGGATGTCTGTTTGTCTGTCTGTCTATCTATCTATCTATCTATCTATCTATCTATCTATCTACCTATCTACTTATCTTTAATAAGAATTAATCTTGAACTGAAGAAGTTAAATAGTCCCAGTGAGTGGCAATAGAGTATGTAGTAATGGTAAAGGAATTTTCATAAAAGGGTTCAGAATTGTGGCAGCACCAGCTTTAAAGGTTGTAACTAATTGATCTTTACCTAACCTATCAAACATACTGCCCAAAATGGTATTTACGGCATTTCCCAATTAAACTTTTCCCATTAGAGACTTTTCCCATTAGAGACTTTTCCCATTGCATGCTCATCAGGTAGGCTCACTGAATTTACCAGGGCTCAGGAGATGCTTGGAGAATCATTACTGACAGAAATTCAAAACCCAATGAGCTTCTGTATTTTGATATCCACATGAGAGGTATCTAGCTAAAAATACCCCCTGTCAACTGTGGTTTTTGTTATATGCCAGCTCCACTTGAAATTTGCTACAGACAACGAAGATGAGCAGAGTCTGCTTGCAAGGAATATTTTTCCCCACTCCTTTGATCTAAAGCAGATGCTACTGATTATCAGTAGAAAGCCTGTGTTGCATGCTAAGAAAGTCATTACTGCTCAGTAAAGGGTATTGGTAAAGGTAGGGTGAGAGGGGATAGGCCATGTATTACTTCTGTCAAACTACCCAACTGTGCCACTGCAGTTTTTATTGCAGAGGTTTTCTAGGCTCAGTAAATCAGTGGAAGGTCAAGTCACACCTTATTACTGCACCAGAGAGCTTCTGATTGCTTAGCATAAAGTGTTATGTACATAGGACAGAAAGTAATTTCAGGAAAAACAAAGAAACCAGGAAAACCCGAAGAAAATAGGAAAATGGGGGTTCCTGAAGTACCTCCGTACAAGAGGAGGCAGCTGAAGTCACTGTCATGTTTCATCTGAATAAAATCCAATATACTTTATGTCACTGCTGATGTTTTTGAGTCTCTTCTTTCCCCCCATGTAGTCTGAATTAATGGATAATGTGATTAGATCCATCCTGTGGACAACCCACAAATCCCTATCCATAATGGAAATTATCTACTCTTCCTCTGTGCCACTCTGGAGGTCTCTGTATGGCAGTGCACACGGTTCAGCTATTGACACTCAGTTTCTCAAAGCAGACGTTTTACACATTTTCAGGGATGTGGTTTTCTGAATACAAATTAGTAGAAGTGGCAACGGAAATGGCAATTGGTGGTATTTGTAACTCAAATGAAAACATTCACATTTACCAATTGCTCTGTTTCTGGAGCTCTAATATAATGTTAGCCATTTTTCTTATCTGATTACGTTCTCATTCCAGCATATATTTCTTTTTCCTTTTAAAAGTCAGTAACTTGTTCTCTAAACAGCGGAAAAATTAAACACCAATTAGGGCAATTAGAAAATCACTAATTTTTGTCTGCTGAGTCTGGTTCTGCATTCCCTTTAGATGCGTAACTTCCAAGGAGGTCAACAGAAGGTCTGTGTGCAAACATGCATTAGGATCTAGTCACAAAGGAAAATTAGATTAAGGTTTTATAAATAAATGACTTTTTTTTTCCTTGATTGATTAAATAATTTTAAAAATTCATCACAGGTCTATTTAAAATAAATTTTCTTCACAAAAAATTATTCTGTTTTTGAAAAAAAAAATTAAGATCTACTTTTAAAACAGGATTGTTTAAAAAGGTTAGGCAAGATTGTTTTATTTAATCTGTATAGACATGCTTTGAATACTTCATGTTAAAATAGATATCTCTGAGTCACCTTTAAATGTAGTGCAAAGCAATCTCAGAACAGTGCTTGTTTGCAAAACGTTGTAATAAAACATTTTAGCTAATGATGATGTTTGTTTAATTCAGATGATTTTGACAGAAATGCATCAAGCTCATGACAGTAAACTGTGACCTGTGTTTTCCAGTGAGCAGAGAAGACAGGAAATATCTGCATAGGACTCTGCTGCAGATTTGGCTGCTTGGAGGCTAATTCCAGTAGGAGCACTGCCCAGTGCCCGCACATTGTTTGCGTCAGAAACAGGACAGGTATCTAGTCTTCTTTTTATGCTGAAAACCCTGCTTTCTGAGCTGCTGCACTGTTTTAAGCATAGAAATTTTAAGTTATCATTATATTTATTGGAGTAGTAGAAGGACTGGGGGGAACAACTGGGTTGCTTTACTGTAAATCCTTTGATCCTTGAGGATGATGTACAGCAAAGTCAGTCCCTCACTTCTGTACTCTGCCTTACTGTCATTCTCCTTCTGTTTCTTTATTCTCTTTGCCACAGTCCTCATAGCAGCAGACATTTCCAGTCTAACACAAGTCAGCATCTTCAGATACAGGTGAGTGATATAAACTTCTTTTTTTTTTCCTTCCAGACAAGAGAAAGGTTAGATAACAACCAGGTAACCACGAAGCTGTCCTAAGGCATTTATAGCTGGTCACTATGTAGATGTTCACAGGAGTCACACGGTCTCCCAGCAGCTCCTACAGCATCCTGGCTGCTGGGGAGAGGGAAGGCAGTGCATGGTACCCACCAGCCCTGGGCAAGATGCCAGGACAGTCCCTGAGGCTGTATGGAGGTGGGTGTATGTGGAAACAAATGAGGAGCAGATCCTGCTTGCTCAAATCCTCCTCAGAGCTGATGGATCCCAGTGTTACTGAAGGCAGAGTCCACCTGCCCATTATTCCTTGTCTGCAGACATGGCTCTGTTTCTCCATCCTCTCTGGCGCATTTCCTGCAGCAGCTGAACACCCATGGGCAGAGAAGATACCATGCTCCCCAAACATTTAATCATATCCATTTTCCTAATTACCCTTCCATTTATCTATTTTGCGTGCTGGGTTTCTGTTGTAAATAGGAAGCAATTGGTGGGTGGTTTGCCTCAAAACATAACTATTTTTTTTCTCTTGTTTTTCTGCAAGCTTTTTTTTTTTAAGATAGAGAGACAGAAGAGGTGCAAATTCAGTTCAGTTCTATCTACACAATTTTCAACTCTTTTTGCTTATTCTCTGATTATTTATTTGTATATCTATTTATTTATATATCCAATTCTACTCTCATTAAAACTTTCTTGTTTTTTTCACTTTTCCCTCTGCTGGGATCCATCTTTGGGGAAGAAAACCAAAGACCATTCCAGAAGATCATCCCAGCAGGATTACTTTAAGAGGACAGCTATTCAGATGGACTAGGGCACAGGAGGGAGCAACAGCAAGAGTTCTGCTCTTTTGATAACAACTGAACAAATCCAGATGATGAAGGACAGGAGCACCCAAAATGAACAAAGGTCAGTCTGTCTGTCTTCCTGATTTTTCCACTTTTTCCCTCTGCAACAACCCTTTTATTACAGCATTATAATCCAGCATTCTGTAATGCAAAATCATGCAGGATTTTTTTTTTGCTGCCTTCTCTTTCACTTCAGCTGAAAGCACTAGTACCCAACTAAATGCTTTTGATCTTGTGAAAGTTCAAGTTACAGTATCCAATATTTTTTTTCATCACAGCAAGCTCTATTTCCACTGAATGAATACTGATGCGTTAGACACTAGAAAGTGCCTTTGGTCAAACAACATGCCTTGTTCTGAATTCTCAGTAGATCTAAGCAATTATAAATCTGTCAGTAAAAGCTTCTTTACTTTAAAAATTAACTACAATGTTTTGTAATAAATTTCTAAAACTTTTATCCAGAGTTTTTTTCCTGGAATCTTTTTTTTTTGTGTAGCATAGGGCTGCAGGGTCCCTTTTCAATGCACACATTTATCTGGGCATGGTCCTTCCAGATCCTCCCTGGACCACCAGCCCATGCAAGAGCAGATGATGAGAGACAATATGGCAATGTGGGAGGGAATCTGTGTACTCAATACCCTTTCTGGGGCAGGATGGGACCACAGGATCTCACTTCACCCACTGTGAAGCACAGACTTGCCCCTCACTTGACATCAGCAGGACTGACAGTGACTTACAAAAAACACCATGAAATCTGGACCACCTTGGTCTAACAAAATTGTCTGGCAGGTCTAACTTGGCCTTTAACTTACTGTTAAGAGCTGATATTAGGGTTAGCCTTTTCCCCTATAAGCACTTGTTTTCATAGTGATGGCTGAAATGGCAAATTTAGACATTTCTTCAGGAATATAACATAGGACCATATTCTGAAATAGTGTATTTGCGAGGTTCTCAAATACTGAAAAGTTAGTGAAGGAGAATTATTCCTGCAGAGATATGGTGACATTCAGTCAGGAGTTAATTTCTGAATAAGACCAACCTCAAAGCATGCATGGAAACTGAAAACCATGAAGCAGCTCTGTTTTAAAGAAACTTCTGAAAATGTGCGTTACTCATTCTTCAGACTTCTTTCTGTGGAAATGAGGCACACTCCTATGTGTTTTCCAGCAATGTTACAGTACCATGCAAAATTACTGTGAGGATAGAGGCATTTCTCATTGAAAAGCCCTCTCTGGACATGTAAAGAACAGTTTTTGAAGAGCAGTTAGTTCCACATGTGCTGAAGCATGCTATGTAGCAGGAGAGCTGGGGCACTGGCAGGTGGTGGGACAGGTAACACCAAGTTGGTGTCTCCAGCTGAGGAGGTGCCTGTCCAGCTCCTGCCCAGCAATCCAGGCTGTGCAGAGGCACCATGACAGCCTGGGAGAGCCATGTGTGATATCCCAGATGAAGTGCAATTTATTTGGCAATCCTTTGGAGCCTCAGGATGCAAAGAAAAACAAACCAAAAAAAAGCACTAGAGTATGGGAAAAAATAAGACTCTCATATGCCCTGGGCAGAAAATGCTTTGCCAGAGACAAGGGATTCAGGAGCAGAGCTGCAGCAGCCAGAGCTGCAGCAGGAGGGGAGTGTGTGGCTGGGGCTGGGGGGGAACTTCCCATGTGTGGGCCAGTCAGGTTACTTGCCCAGATATGAACTTCATTTTCCCCCTGCCCAGTATCTGTCCCTCTGTGGTCCCTTACAGTGGCACTGAGGACAGGAGAAAAAGGGACTATGTGCCTTTTGAGGGATGGTAGCCTTATTGACCTTATAGCTGCAATATTGCCTGTTTGTGCCTAATTCATCACACCTCTCATGAAAAGATGCCCTTCTGTCACTGCTGCTCCTTGCTTCTACAGCCAGCATAGTCCTTTCTGAATTTACTCCTACCCCAGACACATCCATTTGTATGTTTTTCAGGCTGCATCTCCTTTTGCCCCCTGCCATGCTTCTGTTCTTGCTAGAGTGCCTTTGTATCATCATTTCTTTTTCCTAGCAGGTGTTTTAGCTTGTCCTAGTTTAATAAGTTTCACTTCCTGCATTCTGATGAAGCTGATGGGAAAGGGAGGGTACCTTGGCAGAAATCCCCTGGAATACAGCTCCCAGCTGTGTAGCAGCATCCAGGGAGCTGGAGCAGGATTTGCCCTGAATGAACTACACAGGGAATCTCCATCATAAGTATGTCCTTTCTTGAGCCCAAGCTCAAGAAAAAGCCACGCAAATGATTTCTGGGTTGTGGTGAATTGTTAAAAAATGGTATAATCACGGACAAAGACCCTCTAACTAATTAAAGTTAGAAAGTGGTGTGTTTATTCACTGGTGGGCGTCACGGGAGTCACCTCCGAAAGGCGTGACCGCCCCGAACAAGGTTCTTCGCCTTCTATTTATTTCCCAAGATCTAACATACAATACAATGCATAACCCCAGCACCTCCCATCCCCATTTGATATTAGAATGAGCCCATTAGTCCTTCATGTGTGCGCAGTTCTTCTCTTGAATGGGGTCAGTGGTCTCAAAGGATGAAGTCAGGAGAGTCTTCATCAGGTCTCGGTGACCCTCTGGCACGATCCAAGGCCCTGTGCTTCACGATTAACAGTTTACTTCTTTTACGTTCTTCTATACGTAAGTTCATAGCAGCAGATAATTATACCAATTAGCTCTTGCCTAAGCATCTCGTAATTATTAACCTACCATTTACCTACCTAACTTACATCTTGGTCATGGAAACTACTTCTACCCTTAGCAAAATTCTTAACTTTTTAAAACCATGATCCAGTGGCTAATATTCTAAAACAAATGATAAGCTGATCCCTGTGCTGAAGGAGCAGTGAAGCACAATTCTTTAACTAGAAGCTTAGTCTCCATCTTATATTTAACCAGTAATACTCTCTAACAAACAAACAAAAAAGAGAGATGTAACTGTACTCTGGGACCAAGTCTATATGACCAGATCAGCATTCAGTGTTAGGAGTGCAGCTTCATAAGTAAATATGTGTGGCAAAATGCCCTGACAGACATCTATGCTTGTTTATTGAGGAAAGAAATAATTGGATAGTGTAATTTTTTTGTCCCCTTAAACAGTAGAATGTCTTACCTAGAAAAATCTGTGGGTAAAAATAATTATGTCAGCACAGCTGGCATAAAGTACTCTGTTTTTAACAATTCAATCATAGCTTTTCTATTTAGAAATAGATATTTTGGCAAAAAATAGAAATTTAGAAAGGAAACATTTTGTTTGTAAAAAGCTATACATTACTTTTTGAAGTAATTACTTTATAATACATTTTAATAGTTTACTTTTCTGCTTCTGATTTTTTAACTGAAGCTATTGAAATACATTTATTGTATTAAAACTGCATATTTTTATGCTGAAACAAATGCAGCCACTGTGCTGCTGTCTGTAAGGGACAGAAGGTGAAGTGACACTATGCCAATCCAATTTTCAAAAAGCACCTGGAGATTCTGTACATTCATAGCCTACGAGCCACCCGCCGTTCTCAGACTTACAGAGGATGATCAGCTCCTACTGATCTAAAACAAAGAAAACAGAAGTGAAAAACAGCCCATCGCACCTGGTCCTCGCTGTCACCTGCACGGTGATTATCAGGATTACACTAATGTGCTTACCTGCCCTTGGAAGTGGATACATAGGAGGATGATGCTGCTTTCATCTCCAAAGCACAGTGCTGGGAGGAGCCGGGCAAACACCTGCATCTGGCATCAGGAAAGTGACCTTGGCCGAGCCCCTTTGGACAGTTTGGGCTGCTGGTTTGGGCGGTGTGAACGAGCCAGGAGCTCTGTGGAGCTCTGTGGAGCTGTGCTGTGAGCGCAGGGCTGTGGCCGCAGGCGGGTCCCGCTGGCACATCAAACTGCCTGGCACCACTGAGCTGTAAAGCAGCTCGAGGGCTGCTCCAGGCGACAGCGAGCCCACTTTTCTTGGAGAAGGAAAAAAGAAAAGGCTCCTTCAGGCTAGTTTAGTGCCTTGCATTCGGGGTATGTAATCCTGGGCTGTAGCCACAGAGCGGGGCCCTTGTCTTGGGGAGCCTGCGGAGGGCAGCGGATGCCGAAAGGTCATCCAGGAGGCGAGCAGCTGGGCTGGAGCTCACAGAGCCTCCTCGGGCAGCCCGAGCAGATGCAGCAAAAATAGAAGATAGATTCTTCTATCAAGAAGAATGGGAGGTGCATGGACCTCGTAAATAATCTTCTCACACAGATGTCTTTGCTAGGGCTTTCACCAAAAAAAAGTAAAAAGAGCAGAAGGAAGGAAGCTCAAGTACAGAGGAACATGTTCATTTTGGGATTCAGCCTTGCCAGAGCACCGTGGGGTTAGACAGTGAGGGGAAGGCAAACAAGCTGCACAGAAGAGGAGTAACACTTGCTTCCCCGTTAAAAGACTTTTGTTGGAAATCCAGGTGACTTTCAGTTTGCATAGACAAACAAACCTTTCAGGTGAGCTGGCAGAGAAGGGCTGAACACAGAAAATAATTTCAGTGGAATAAACTCTCCATGGAGCTGAAGAGCTGCTAAGTGAAAAGCTTAACACTGTTTCAGGGTGGGAATAATGTGGTAATCTTCAGGGCAGATAAATATAATGGGTTAACTTGACAGTAGGGCTAAGGTAAAAGAGAGTAAAACAGTAAAAGAGAGTCTTAGATATAGAGGCTGCTACAGCTTTCAGCAGATAATCTGAGTAAATATGGTTGAATGGTGAACTAAAGGAAAATAAATTTTCTGTGTGTTCCAGAAACTCCTTCAGTTCTTTTCTCATCCATGTTTTATGCATATTTTTTTCTATAGATTTCCAGGTATACTTTGCAACTACCTGATGCCATGCAGTCTTGGAGTCATATCTTAACAAAGTTAATGGTAGTGTTTGAGTTAGAGGGCTCAGTAACAACCGAAAATGGCTCAGGGAAGAAGCTGACTGAAATGTGAATCTACATCACAAAAAGGCAGTGGAAAAGCTGGAAAAGTATGTGGCTGCAGGGAGGAGGGGGAGCTGAGCAGCTCTTTAGCAACAAATTATTGAACTAATTACCTCCCCGTAAAGACATTGCTTACTCAGCTCCAGGGATGAGAAAACACATCAGGAGGAGGCAGCGAGCCAGAAGCCTCTGAGTTTTATCACTGACATGAAGGAGGCTGCCTGAGGATTGTCTGATCCAGTCCTCTTGCCCAAAGCAGGGTCAGCTTCAGGCAGGTCAACACATGGAAGCACCGCACCCTCTCTGGACAGCGTGTGCCAGTGTTTGACTACTCTCTCAATAATACATTTTCTTGTGGAATTTCATGTGTTTCAGTTTGGCCTCTTGTCCTGGTGGGGGCACCACTGGGAAGGCCCTGGCTCCCTCTTCTTCCTCCTTCCCATAAGGTATTTTTATACATTGATGAGATCCTTCAGAGCCTTCTATAGGCTAAACAGCCCCAGCTCTCTCAGCCTCCCTTCATATGAGAGATGCTCCAAACCCTTAATCATCTTAGCAGCCCTGAGCTGGGCTTCACAGGTATCTCCACATGTCTCTCTCTTCTACTGGGGAACCCAGAACTGGACACAGCAGAAAATATCCCCACAACTCTAGCTGGAATAGAATAGTAGAATATTTGCAGCTGGAAGGTACCTACAGTGATCATCTAGTCCAACTTTCTGACCACTCTGGGGCTGACCAAAAGCTAAAGCATGTTAATAAGGGCATTGTCAAGGTGCCTTTTAAACACCGACGTGCTTGGGGTATCCATGACCTTTCTAAGAAGCTTGTTCCAGTGTTCTCAGGTTAACTTAGGCTCAGATTCTCAGGTGGATTTTTTTCTTCCTCTTTTTTTCTTGAAGAATTGGTACTTAGCAATCCTCAAAAATGCCATTGTGCTTTTGCCTGTAGCTTCTCCTGATGCTATTTTGTTGGAACCTACTTGTTTCTATTCAAATCTGTCCTGAAGAGAACAGATGCAACTCAGCTGAAATCGTGATGACTATACAATCCCGTATGTCACTGCAGAGTGGGAAAAAAAATAATAGCATCTAGTAAACTACAAAGCAAAAGCAAATATGTGGCTTCAGTTATCTTTGCTATTTTCTGCAGTTGGAAGAATACTTTCTGTTTTGGTGCAGTTCGACAACAGCTCACTGAACGCAGCTGATGAGGTTTCACCAGTTTGAATTTTAATATTAAATGTCTCTATATCTGCAAGTGTAAACACATTGCTGGGAACAAACACCCATCCCAACCTGTGGTCTCATCTCTAGTTCTGATTAAATTCCTCCATTTGTAGCAAAGGAAGCAAGAAATTTACAACTTTGTCAGTAAGGGAAGATAGTCAAACAGTTGTTCGGTGTTGATTTATGACACATTTATTTCTATCTACCAGTCAAGATACAAATATATTCTGTTACAGGTTTGGGATTTTAAAGAACTTTCAGAAGGGAAATAATGTTTCCTGATCTCTTTTAAACAGCTACCTGTTTTTTCAAGGCCAGTTGTCAAATACAGTGAAAAGTGCCATACAAGAAACTTTTGTCTAGATGAATAAAACATTCCAAGCTGTAAATATATTAATCAAACAATTTTGGCTCAGGGAATCTTCAGGCTTACATTCTTTATTAGTCAGCAAGTTCTTTGGCCTCTGTAAGGAACTAATCACCACCATAAGTCATTACCCTTACCATACTGCACGTCCACTTTTAAAAATTGAAAACACCAACTCCAGCATTACCTGTATTGTTTGGCAAAAGCAGCAGTATTTCTAATTATTATATTTACACCAGACTTTCCAAATGTGTATTTTAAAGCCTGTGTAGTTAATGGCAGAGTCTGTCTTGTTTACAAATGCATGGACAGCTCAGCAAGAGGTACAAATGTGTTTGGAAAGTGTTCCCTAACCCTCAGCCTGCTGGGCGGTGGTGCCATGTGAGGGGAGAGCAGCTCCTCCTGCTGAGATCATCCCTTCTCCCAGAGTTACACCTGTGTTATGTCAGTAACAGAAATGGCAGTGACAATGCCATGCCTTTCTTAGGTCTCTCCAGTGACTTGGATCCAGCCACAAGAGCAAAATTTGCATGGGCTTGGGTTGCAGGACAGAGCTGTGCTTACACAGTGCAGTAAGGACAACAAGGCATTGCACCAGTCTGGGGCTGCAGTTTTAGTAGGTCACACTTGGCACTTCAAATCACTAATTTTTGGCTTGATTTAAAGCCCAACTGACCACAGGATCCAGTTCACAAAGCTGCTCATTTGTTTACTGCAGAAATTGAGCGACATGTTACATTTTGAGCAGGGGAAATGATAACCCAGAAAATGGAATGGCAAAGAGGACTGAGACTGTGGATCCATTTCTCTTCCCCTCTTGCTGGCCTTTCTTTATGCTGATGGGGAAAAGTGGGAGAGCCACTGCCGTTTTTCCTGTCCATCCCTTCCTACCCTTTTCAGGTACACCTTGCACTTCCTGCAGGTCAGAGCACAGGTCTTCCTGGCCATTGTGCAGATCCCTGTGTGTCCCCCTCCATCCACTGCACATTTCTGAAACCACAGGACAAAGCCTGGCCCAGAAAGTCCTCACCAGTGCAAACAATTCTGGCCCTGCTGGCCCTGCTCACATGAGTACAAACATCACGTGCCTAAAGGAGAGTTTAGGAGCTCTTCACTTGGTACCTCTATTTGTTGAGTGCAGATGTTTTACAAGAAACCACTGGTTTGTCCTGATATCCAGTAACAATAAGCTGCAGTATCAGTGAAGAACGAAAAGGAGTTGTGCGGTATTTATGATTCAGCAGCAAAAGCTGTCCCCTGGAGGAACATGTCATTAGGCAAATGAGATAATGAGATGCAACGGGGTCCAAAAATACCTCCACACATTCAACAGTGAGTATCGTTATTGTAGTCGCTTTACTAAGTTAACCAAAGAGACTCAAAAAGTGAAATACAGACTTTATACAGAACAAGTTGGGAGTACAAATAAACAAAAGCAACATTCTTCAGGAATTGGTTATGTTTTATATCAATAAATATGGAATAAGATGTGAAAATTAAATAGAAAAAAGGAAACAATATCAACAACTTTAAGTTGTCCTAATATTTATAATTCAATCAGATTTTTTTTGTACTTTAGCATAGGGATTTAATCCAGAAGTCCTTATATAATTAAAAAAGGAAAAGAAAAATAGTCAGCATATTGCTGACACAAGACCAGGGAAGGGGTCACAATTAGAGCAGAAAAATGACACATCCAGCTAGAACTGCATTACAATTTGGCAGGAGTACTCTTGATGAACACCGTCTATGTGTAAGAAAAAGACAGCATCACTATTACAGGCAAGAAATGATGATCAGGTATCATTATCCATTGTCCAAAATGAAAATTAGTTAAAGCGGAAATGAAGGCTAGAAAAGGAAAGGGGAAAAAAATAAGGAAACTTTTAAAAACACCTCTTGATAATAGTCTTCTAAGGCAAATGTTACATGCACTACTTCCCCAAGAAACTAGACAAAGCTCTTCCATTCCCCCTGTGTTTCCTTTCCTTTATTTTCATGAAGAAAGATTTGAGAGAGCAGAGCGCTGGGAAGAAATACTGCAAACCTCTAAATTAGTGAATGAACTTCCAGCATCACTATTGTATTCAGGGTAGGAGGAACTGGAAGAAATTATGTTTTTCAGCCTCTGAAGTGCAATAATCAGTAGCAAAAGGAGAAAAGCCAAGAGACTAAGGAATATAGAAACATAGACATAGACGTTGGATAAACGGCCAGGCGATGAATCCACCGAAGTTGAAAGGGATGTGGGATACAGCTCCAGGAAAGTCCCGTTTTCCATGTTTCCCGCAAATCCAGACGAAGGGTCAGGTTCTGACATTATTTGGTTTGTGTTTTAAAAATCGCAACAGATCTTGTATTCAAAGGCAGTTTTAGTGGTATAAAAAGGGTTTATTTTAAGCAAACATTTTTCCATCACAACGGTGAGATGACAAGTCAGCTGGTGAATGAATTTATCCTTTACTGCTCAAGCTCAGGACAATTTAAGATTTTATCCTTCAGAACTGCAAGGGGAAAAAAAAAAAGCAAGGTTAATTTACTAGCAGATAATGTGCACCTGATAGAATTTAGGTCTTAAGGGTTACATTTCTTAGCTCGAAGATGCAATTCTTAAAGAATTAGCTAGCAATTATCTCTATATCTCAATTTTCCAAAATGCGGGGATTAGGAGAAATCCTACTGAATCCTAATAGATTAAAATTGACTCTTCCCACCCATGAGTTGTTTATTGCTGAACAGCACAATCAAAAATGTACTTTATATGGTATTGGAATCCAAATTTATCTTGTGATAAAAAATCTAGTCAAGTAATGAAACCCCCTCTCAAGACTTCAGCTCCTCAACCTAGATAAGCAAAGCCACTCAACATCACAGTTGATGATGAATCCCTTAGCTACTTACTCCATATTGTCTTGCCAGAGGTACCCAGAATTAGAAAAATCTGCCAGACTTGCTTTCTTACTGTGTATTTATGAAATGTTTTGAATGGTTTCAAATATCAAAATGTACCTCGCTGTAATTCTGCCATGGAGATCTCAATGGCAGGCATGTTTCAGTGGAATTATGCAACTTCTGACACCCACAAGCAAAATCTCAAGGAATGGGCAGCCCTGCCAGCCCAGCAAATGTGAGAGGACTATCTAAGGGCCATGGAAAAACTGTTACATTCCAGATGTTGTTTTATTGTTTATTTATTGTGTTTTTTGCTTTACTGTGGAGCTTTTAGTGGTCTTAGTCAAGCATCCCAATAGCCTGCAAGATATGCAGGAGTACAAAACTGCATCTGCAAATACCAGATAAAAAAATTCTTACCGTTATATACACTCATAGTCATGCATAAAATATACTAAACTAAAGCCATTTTATAACCCTAATAGTATTTAGCCCCACAGGAAACCGTACTTGTTGTACCTCATTAAATAAGTCACAACAGACTGAACAAAGAGAGATCCTTATGAGATTATACTCCTTTTGAACTGTCTTTAATTTAGTGATATAAAATTAACTAATGGAACAATGTGTGTTCATTTCATGTTCTGGAAATAGTTAACAGTTAAGCTAATTTATCCTTTTTAAAAGATAGGCTTTGATATAGAAGATGTTTATTCTTAATTACTTGTCATAATGAAAATCAGATCCATTATTAATTGAATTGCTCTATAATAACTTAAGGAATTAATTCACATGAGTTCTTTAACATGGAAGAAGTTAAAAGCCTTTAAAATTTCCACAAATTTGAAATCTACTACATTCTGCTTTTACTACTAGCACTTGATGCTGGTACAAGGAATAACTTTGGCATTTTTTGGGATTTTTCTGAAGTTGAGCGGAAAATTTATAGTATTAAATAAGACTAATCAGAACCTCAGTTAAGCAGAGATGTGTTTTCCTAAATCAGAGCTTGTATAGGTCTTACAATATCACCCTGGCTATTTTTAAATGAGTATTTTGTAGTGAGATCAGAGACACTGTAAAGTCTGATTCCAAATGAAGCCATGAGTAAGTTTCATTCAGTGCACCACAGCTACCACTTCAGCTCGGGTTCCTGCTTCTGCTGGGAGAAGAAAGCAAGTGCCATGAACTGTTTGTCTCTATTACCCTGATCCTCCTGAAGAAATAACTCCCAGAGAAGAGTCAGATGGCAGTTTCACCTTCTTGTTATGTCATTGGGGTTTTTTTCGCATTTCTGGAAACTAAATACAGCAACATCATAACATTTAGCCCAAATCTAGTCCCAAAAAATTATTGGGAATTTTGCCACTGGCTTCAAAATATAACGGCAAAGCTGGTAAACTGCACTAAACCTGTTGTCTTTCTGAGAGCTGTAAACTGACCCAGGAAATGAACCACAGAGGCAAAGTTTTCACATTCTGTGGTGGTCCCTGCCTTTACCTCATCTATTTTTGGAAAGCTGAGTTGGTTTAAGGCAAAGAATGAATTGCAAATATTGTTCCTGAATGACTGCACATGGAGAATTCTGTCTGACAGGAGGCAGGTTTCCAATTATCCGCTCTTGAAAACTCCTGGGACAGAAGAACTGGCACCTCTCTACTGGGGGACTCAGATTTTGTGGTGTATCTGGATCTGGATTACTTTGTCAGAGGCACCTCTGCAATGCCAGATTAGGGCTGTGTGACTTGAGGAGGTTCCCTGAGTCCTCTGGGCCAGCCTCACTGCTGAGAGCCCCAGATCATACTCTGCCTTTCTGACTATGGCTGAGTTTTCCTGCTGCTCCATTGTTACACAGCCTTGCTGCTCTGATGAACAATCTGCCTAGAAAATTCACATATTTTAGTAAAAACAATTCACTGGTCCAAGAAGGTACAGATTCTACTTCCACACTCTGCCGATTTTTGATGTACAAGAGAGCAAAACCTTGTTCTGCTACTCTCATCCCCAAATATGAGTGTTGGCACAAAAGGAAAGGCTCTCCTAGATACATGGTGCCATTTGTAGATCCTGGCTTTTCAACCAGAGCCACTATTTAGGTATATTCTCCCAGCTGTGTATTGTTTATTCATTCATGTCCTTTGTATAAATACCTTTGTATAGATATAAATGTGAGGACAACTATTCTTATTCCAGGGGTAAGCCAACTTGGCAGATACTGTAGGCAGGCTCAGCTGGAGTTTTTTGTATTTCCTGTTATCCTGTGGTATGTAGGAGATGGGCAAGGTTGCATCCACCAGAAGAAGGGCAAACTGAGCAAGTGAAGGATTAGGCAAGGCAGTGATCTGTGTAAGAGGCTAGCTGCAGCCATGCCCAAGCTAGCTCACTATTGCATATCTGATGATACCTGCTAGAAAATCCATTTTGTAGGGAAATGCAAATGTGGTCAGGAGCAGAGGCTTCACAATTAGCATATGCCCTGAGTCCCAAATTATATGTTACATATGTAATTTAATCTTTAGCATTGCTAAGACAGTAGCCATCTCCCAGTTCAGACTAAAGTGAATAGTAAATGAGACTGCAACACTCTCCAGCATGGCATGAACAGAACTTTTTCATAATCCCAATGTTATAAATGCTTTACTGTCTGTATGTATTTCTTCAGATATCTTGATGCAATGATTCTACTTCTCCAGGCTCAGTCAGATATAATTTAATGGTGCATACTCACCACTGAATCCCTAAAAATTGAGGAACAGGCAGCAAATATAAGTCTGGAAGACTCAATTTCTTGTGAGTTTATCAGCCACAGAAAAGCACTTTGTTTTCTTGGTTGTTCCTGTACTTTTGTGACTACAAGCTGAGAAATACCTTGTCTGTTTCAGTGTCTTCAAAATGCTTAAGCAGAGAGACAAATTGACATCAAAGAAAATCAGCGTTTGTATATTACATAAACTAACCCTTTTGTCATAATCTCCTATGAACTGTTTCTTTACAGGTAGCAGGTATCCTAGAAAGCCCTTACTGTAAACATCTCCTAACAGATGAGATATTAATTTGCCTTTAGCATAGTTACAACAGAGAGGTCCCTTGCCTGGCCAAACTTCAATATGCTGTAACAGGGCAGGAAGAGCAGGAGGAAGATTGTGCAGGTTCCCAGGTAATATGGTGATGCCAGTTCTAAGATAAGACTTACTCATCCCTAAAGATGTGTTGCCCCTCCCCAAGTTCTGCTATCACAGTGATTGGTTGCAAATGCTGGCATCAAGTTTTCACTAGATTGATATCTAGTATCTATCATCATCAGATCTATCATCATCATATCTATCATCAGTATCTATGAAGGCCAGGGAGCTCCTGGTTTAATTCTTTCATCTTTCCCCTCACTGTCTTTGTTTTCTTCATTTATTTCCTTCTTATATTACCAATATTGCCCTTCCAGCAAACACCTAACACTAAATATTTAATGCCAATAAAAATATGTTTGCATGCTCATACTAAAGGACTGAATGAATTTTCCATACCAGGAACACTTCAGCCTTGAAAGGCAACATGCTCTAGACTGGAAAAATGTAGCAGTTTAACATCATGCAACTAAATAAGACAGTAGCTCTAGACAGAAAAAAAGATGTGAGCAACACTTTATTCCATTGAAAATGTAGGTAGGAAAGGCAAAGAATGACTTCTAGCTTGGAGTTTACTGAGAATATGATCCTTAATACTTCTTCTTGGATACATGCCTTGGCAATTAAAAGACCACAAGTAAGTAGGATGCTTCTTTTTCCCATTACAGATGGACCTTCCAGGAGCAGAGAATCCCTTTTCCACTCTGCCTGGGAACTGGGATCAACTGCCAACTGACTCAATAAAACAGAGCACAGAAGGAAAAGAAAAACTATTTCCTGCCACAAGCAAAGTTTTCCTTTTAATTTATGATCTAATTTCATTTTTTATTAGGATTTAAATTTATGTCTTTGAAAATCTAAGAAGGCAAGTGCCCAGATGGCTTGGTTGCAGGTTACAATCAAGTTATATTTTGTTCGGGGGTTTGTATGGGGCTGGAAAAAGGAAACCCTCTGAGCCATAAGGATACTTAGATTAATTCAGATGGGCTCCAGTGATTCTCTAATTTACATTTCCCATGGATCTGCAGATTATAGAGTCATTTATATCAATGTAAATCAAAGACATCGTGACCTGGGATCAGACCCAGAACCCGTGAGTTAAATCTGGTCTTTAAAAGTGAAAGAAAAATGAGCAGGGAGAATGAATAAAATACTTACAAGCAGGAGAAGATATGGAAATAGAAGCTGAATGCAGAGGATGTGGTTGGTGATCACGCCCAAATCTAAGGGGACTGCATGCTGAGAAAAGCCCCTATAAAAAAGCAAATAAAAGTGGAAGAGTTTAGTAATAACTACTATAATAATAAAATAAAGGAAGGACAAGTGCTGAATTTTGACTGCTCTTACTGGCAGAAATTTCAGAAGAAGAAAAAACAAACCAACTGGAATCCTGGCTTGTGTTTTATTCCTGCTAACAACATCCTTCCGCTGCCCAGTTACAGCACGGCATGTACAGTATCAAAACCATGATCCTGAACTCTGCTTTACAGACAGACTTTGATAACACCTTTCTCTTCTTCTGCAGTGTGCTCCTGGGCCAAGACAGACAAAGGTCTCCTGGCACCTTTTTAAGCATTAGAGCGCTGTATCTGCTCTCCAGTTCATTTCACATTATACCCTAAAAACTCCTCCCAGGAATCAGGTCTTTTGGATTACACACTATTATTTATTAATTTTCTTTATTTCTGACTATCTGCAGTTTAAATTTTCAAATACCTGAAATATCCAAACTGAATATGTTATATGCACAAGAATAGCTAGAAGAATTTTGTGTGCTACGTGCATTCAATACCTAAAATTAAAACATAGCCCCTGAATTGTTTTTAATAAAGTAAATTGAATTTCTTGTGTATGAAGAAACAGTCCCAGATGATGCAGATTAAAACAAAAGAGGGGGCCACTCTCAAACAGATTTTCCCCTCCGGGAGAGAAAAGACACTTTCACAGTCATTGTACATCTTAGAGCTCTGCCCCTTCAGCACATTTGGTTTGACTGCATTAGAGAAGCAGATCTCTGGGGATGGATGTTGATGCATTGTTGTGCTGCTTTCATCCCTTCAGTCACTGAATCACTTCTGGTTTAAGCCTCTACAAGTTCAATAAAGAAAATTATCTAGCGCAGCTGTTAAAAGACAGTATTGTTGAAATCCAAATGTTTTGATAACATTGACTATACTAATGTTCCACCCAAAGGGAGTCAGACAGCTTCTTGACCATCTCTTTGTGCAGGAGAGGTAGGAGGCTGTAGGTGAACCCCAAAGTCAGCTGCCCCAGAGATGGACCCAGCATATGCTGTGGATGTGAGGGCATCCTTGTCACCTTGCCCAGAACTGCTTCTAAGGCTGAGGCAGGTGTGGTACAGGATGGAGGGGAGGTACAGCAGCCCCTGCATGCATTTTCTCTGGCAAATATGCCTCACACAGCCAAGAGCTCTACACCATGCCCCTCAGTTTTGTCTGCTTGTAGAAGAGACCTTTTCCTCCCCTTTATTTCTTTCCTGGGGGGAAGAGGCATAGATCTCTGCAACAAGGCTGTATCTCCAACCAAGGCAAATACAAATTATTTTGCTCTTTTTTCTTGGTAGAATCCTTGTTAGTCTATCTCCCCCCAGATACACAGAGCACTGCTTGTGCCCATTTAGCCCTTCATTCAATACAACAGTGCCACAATCTCCAGCAAGGCAAGGGGACCAGAGTCCACCAAATCCTGGGCTGATTAAACACAAAGTGAAAAACACAAGACATCCTCGAGGCTTCGTGCAGGCATTGATATTCAAATGGCAAGTGTACACAGTGAGGTGGGGAGGGCAGAGCTTTTAATTATCTTTGAAGAGCAGAGAAATACTTGGACCAGAACACCAACAAGCTTATCTTCAGAAGACCCCTTGCCATACACAGTTGTATCCTACATCCTCTTGTACCTCCATCCTACATCCAGTCCTTCAACCTCTTGCACCACTCTAATGCCCCTCACAGCTACTTTTACCATTTCAGCTGCAGCAATAGCCTACACAAGGATTTGGCCCAAACAGTGCATTCATACACGGTGCCAGTAAGATATTCAAGGAGTAGGGATCTATCTGTTCCCTGTATCTCTCAGGATGTGGAGAGGAGTAAGGAATCTCATTGCTGTGCCTCTGAGACCTTAGATACAGAGATGGGGCCTTCCTGGTCTAGCCTCCTATGGGACCATCAATATGAATCTCACTCAAAGGACACAGTAACCAAGGAAATTAGTCTCTCTCCTCTGCTGGTTTGTTAAAAAATATGGGGGTTTTTTTGTTTGTTTTTTGTTGAGTTTTTTGTTTGTTTGTTTGGGTTTTTTTTGTTTTTGTTTTTCAGTTTTTAAAAATTTCCTGCGAAAAAAAATTTCCTTGCTGAAAAAAACCCACCCAAAACTCAACAGCCTCCTCTTTGCTGACCATCCATAGTAAGGGTATTTGATTTCTTGGCATCTGCTCCCAAATTTATTCCCCTTATTGCCACTCTGAATAACTTTTGTTGCCACTCTCAGCCAAATTCTACCCAGGCAGAAAGCTCAAACAGATCTGAGCTCCTAAAGTTTAATGACAGCAGGTGATCAGGCAGAGAAGACATGAAGGTTCACACAGCCATTTGGTTGCCCATAACAGCTTTAAATCTTGGTAATTGACTTCTACAGTGAAAAACAGCCACTAAGGTGTCACTGTCAAAGTGACAGATCCCAAGTGCCCAGCTGGAAAGGAGGTCCAGCACAAGGTTAGCCAGGGAAGAGGAGAAACCAGTAGGTGTCAGGAATCCTTAACTTCTGTATTTTGTGTGATGACTGCTTGTTTGATTTCTTGCAACATCCGATTTGGAAGTTTTGTTTGAACAGAAAATTTAGTGTAGTGTGGAATGGCTGCTTAATGAGAAATGAAAATTCCATTAAAACCCATTTTCCTCAGTGGAACAAGTATATGAAAGAATTTCAACTGCTTCTGCCTTGCTGCCTTCTTTCATGGTTGAGCCATCCCATCCCATCCCATCCCATCCCATCCCATCCCATTCCTGCTATTCCTTCTTTCCGAAGGCTGCATGGAGCATCCCACCAAGTGATAAGCCTCTCAGGAGATTCCATCCAGCATATGTGTCATCTAATTAGCGGTGATCTAATTAATCTCAGAACAAAAAAAAATTAATGAAGCTTTGCTACTTCATGCCTGACTCTTCACATGGGGTCCCAATAACCCCCTTTTTTTACTTGACACAGGCAGAGCAGCACTGGACTCCACAACTGAGGCCAAGTGGCCAGTGCAGTAGAGGGCTGTGCACTGTGTTTGCCCTTCCAGAAGCCACCACATTTCTCATGGGGCAGTGCTTCAGCTCCTGCACATTGTTTACTCAGACCAAAACCTACCAGATAAACACCAAGCTCCAGAGCAAGTATCAGAGCTTGCTTTCATTTTCCATCACACTCATGTGTGAAACTAAAAACTTGAAGTGCTTAGACCTTCAGGTTCAGCTCCAGGTAGAGGGGGAAAAGCCCCTGAAAAATATCATACACATCCCCTTCATCTACAACGAATGCAGTTTTAGCACAAAGTGTGTCTAAATCTGGAATGAATGGATTTAAGGTCTCTATTGTCTATCCCAGTGCTGCAGCACATCCTCCTGCCCAATGCCAATCATGTGGCTGCACCCACGAGCCTACCTGAGAGCCCTCATCTCCCACACTCCATGCAGGAGTCCACTCCTGTCTCAGGAATTCTGGGCATACTACAGCAAGGACCTCTGCTGAACAGTAAGTGCCCTTCAACTTTGCTAGTTAATGGGGTTATTGGTCCTCAGCTAAAGAAGCTGTGACCCAGGAAGCAGAGTCCTGAACAGTGACAAAATGCTTTTCTATTGCAAAATTCAGCTGATATACTGATTTCAATATATTTTATAAAAACAACAGGTATAAATCACACATTTCATAAATCACAAATTTCATAAATCCATATCACACCGAAAAATGTCAAGCAGGTTTCATTTCAACCTTCTTAGGAACCTCATCACAATATAAAGCTAAGATACAATTTTTTACACTTGGTTCAACAGAAATTTTTGTTAATGCATCATTTTCAGATTTTTTTTCTCTCCAAAAAACCACAGATTCAGTATCAACTACATGCTGTACACTTAAATGTCAAGGGAGTATTAGGCATAGATGTGCTATCACAGTAACTCACTGTAACTCTACTTCCTAACTCGGGTACCTCAGTCTGCTTTACCAAGAAAAGTCAGAAAACACCCTTCTCCTTTGATTCTCCCTCACTGCTGTAATAAAAGATCCCTATCCTCACGCCATTCCTTATTTTACAGACACAGGCTGCATGCATGTCCTCTTCTGACAAAGAAACCATGGCATATTTGTGTGCCTAATATTCACATATAGCCCCTGTTTGCAAAACAGCCTGCAACAACTTAGGCAAAGAGACAACACGATTGCAAAGGGAGCTCCAGCGAGCCACGCTGTGCTGTGCAAGCATAAGGGGGCAGGGTTGCACCTGAAATGCCAAAAAAGAGCAAGTGAGTGATGTAGGCAATGGAAGGAGAGTTTCTGCTGGTGCTAGATAGAGTCATCTGTACAACAGCTGCCTCTCAGATGTCCTAGCTTTAGAGGACACTCCAACCCAGAGCAAGAGTAATTCCAGTGCAGGGATGGTGACAGCACGGGTGAGGGCTTGTCTTAGCATCTCACCAGACGGCTGCTGAAGGCATCAAACCAAAGCGAATATGCTGGGACATTTCAAGGAAATTAAAGGAATGAGGGTGCCTATATGAAGCTACAAGTAAGCACAAGGTGGAGCTTGGGAAATGCAAAGATGATGGCTTGAGGGAGACAGGTGCTGAGAGCACAGGATGATCAAAGTCCAGGGGTTCATCTTGGGAAAACAGGAGACTTGGTACATCATGTACAGGCAACTGTCAAGGACACTTGAAAGCAAAGCCTCAGACTGACATGTCCGATGCAGGGGGAAAGAGGGAGCAGCAGCAGGACAGACAAAGAGGGGAGATGCAGACAAAGTGGCAGGCTAAGAGGTGGGTTTTGCAGCAGCACCATGGATTGACTGTGTCGTAACAGGATTTCCTCTGCACAAGCCAGGAAAAGGAGGCAACCGCAGTCATGAAGACACAGGGGAAGGACTCCTTGCAAAAGAGTGCAGGAGGTAGAGGTGAAAATATACTGACTTTTTCGTATTTAGATTTCAAGCCTCAGACCTATCAGAAACATCAGATTTTTCAGCAACTTCTGAATGTACTCTGTCATCGAGATAATTCCTTTTCTGCTTATGTGTAGATGGGGTGCAAGGAGGAAAGGCTCCGTTGCTTCCTTCCTCTGATGAGGAATTTACAGAATACAACTTACAATTTGCACTGCACCAGTAAGACCCAATTATGAACAAAGACACTTGGCAGAGGCGAGTTATCCCAGTTCAGCCTTTTACATCTGAAAAGATTAACAAAATGCCTATGGCAAAAACTTCCTAAGCCAAGTATATCCACATAAATACATGGTGATAACAGTAGATTAGACCTGGATGCTGAAATAGCCCAAGACCCCTTCCCCAGCAGTTCCAGGTCCTGCAGTCTGTATCCAGTTGACAGCAAAGCACACGCACTGGGTATAGCAAGTAGCAGCCTGCAGGCAGGTCAGCCTGTGTGCCAGAGCACAGGAAAGCTGGGGAAACATGAGGGAGGCAGGGGGGACATGCCTGCCTTTTCTTTCCCCCATCTTGGGTGATAGGGGTGACCCAGTCCGAGGAAGAGGTGGGAAAGGCAGGCAGCCAGTATGCAGCTACAACCAGAAACCATCCGTAAGGGGAACAAACCTTCTAGACATAATAGCAGAGAGAAGGCAGCTCGTGGTTTCAGGTTGCCTTTTGTTTCAGTCTGTTCAGGCACAGGAAAGTTAGAGTGGGTTCAAAATGACTATAAAAAGCAAAATCACAAGGAAACAGACATGACACTCCAGCTGGATCCCTAATCATAATAAAACTGCCAGCACTATATGCATCTTATATGGTCCAGATTTTACACGTTTCTCCTATTCATCTTTCTCCTATTCTGCTATAATTAGCTAAGAATTAATTTAATAATAGCTATGCTAGTATGCATTCCTAACTGTCTTTGCTTATATCAATGTTAATCAGCGTGGCAAATTCTCAGCCCTTTACCACTATTTTCACAATTTTCCTCTAACTGTTCAGCATTTGCAAGGGCAGGAAGAGCTTGCTTCATTTGATTTCTGTTCCAAACTTTATTGCATCTAGCAAGATGATGTTGAAACAGCCTGCAGCTTTTAGGCAGACATAAAGTGCTTGCAAAGGGCACATTTTTTGTGAATCCATCCTGTGTTTTTTTCCATGCTGTGCTGTCTAAGCTCAGCTCTTCTCCCACTGCATTGGATAGCAATCCTTTCCCCGTCATCTGTCTGCAAACAATGTGAAAGAGCACACGAGTGGCGGTCTGTGCTTATGCCCGCCGAGCCAAGAATTTGCTTGCACAGTGATGACCCAATGGTCTGCGCTATCACACTCCTGGGCTGCAGCATCTTTCAGCAAAAGAAACCAGCCCGTGCCTCCCTTCTCTCCGCATCCCTCCTTCCAGAAGCTGTGCAGCCCCGTGCTGTCCCCACGCTCTCCCACAGCGTTCCCCTTTTTGCCTCCACCGAAAGCAATTTCTCCAAACCCAGGAAGCGGTCGTTCAATTCAAGCACTCCGCCAACCCGCGAAGTGAGTTAGGCTAAATGCCGGCTCTTTCCAAAAGACGTTCGTGAACGATCAAGCACAGGCCACAAAACACATACCTCGGTTAAACGCTTGTGAACATCAAATGCCCTTGGTTACAGCACAGGACGGGCAAACCGCTGAGGATGCTCCCCCGGAGCAGCAGCACTGGCGAGACACGGCGGGAGCTGTTCCAGGGCGCACAGCAGCTTCCCAAACCCGCCGGGGACCCGCCGGG
>VWZS01008558.1:397254-439954 GCA_013397075.1 Rhabdornis inornatus
GCTCCGTCCCGCACGGCCGCGGAGGCAGCGCCGCCCCCGGCCCGCCCCTCTCCCGGCCCCTCGCCCCCCGCCCCTCGCCCGGGCGGGGCAGCCGCTGCCCCAGCGCTCGGACAGGGCGGGCTGTGATGGGGCAGAGACTGCGGGCGGCCGAGCGCAGCCGCGGTGCCGGAGCCCCGGCGAGCCCCCCGTCTCACCGGCGTTAGGGGATGGAATCACCCCGCATCAAACAAACCCGCATCAACTCCTGGCTCTTACCGTCCCACGGCTGTCGCGCAGCATACACCGCTGAAACAAGCCGGGGCTGGTCTCTTAAAAAAAAAAATAAAATCCCGTATTACGTCCGTATCCCACCGGGCAGAGCTGCCTGTGGGAACTGCGGACTCCTTCGGAGCAGAGGGGATAAGGAGATCGCGGGATAAGGGGAACTGGGCCTAGCGAAGGAGTGGGTTAGAAAAGAGGTTTCCTGAAAAGCGGGAACTTGCAGATGGCTTTGGAAAACTCTGCCAGGTTTTCGGCTGGCTGCTGAGACCCTCAGGGGTACTGTGACATGGTGTACACTGCAGTGAATTAATAGTTGTGATAAGATCAACTGAGATGATAAGATAGTGTAAATGAGAACAGAACCCGGCTTCCCTAGTTCATTTGGACAATGACTTACCTACGGATGTCGCATGCTCTGGAATGAAATAATGAGAAAATTTTGGCTGGATCAGACACATTTCCTACCATGGATACTGAGGAAGGAAAGGTTCATCTGGATTCTGGTACACTTGTCTCATCCACTATGGCTTTTTTTGGCCAAATGACTTTACTGTGGGTTAGACATCAGTGATGAGCACTGTGAAGAGCAGATGGGGAGTTTAATGCACCCTCTGCAGCTCAGTCTTGTGTCTGGCTAATGTCCATGTGCAGTTCTGAAAGTATGTTGGAAAAGGTTGTTCTTCATTTTAAATTGCTCTTAGGGAGCTGTGCAGTCCATGATGTGCTGCGGAGGCACTTCTGTGAGATGTGCTTTCTTTGATACAGTCTACACAGTTTCAGTAGTAGAAGAGTCACTTGGAATGTCATGAAACAGTCAGTCTTGGAGGAACAAGACATTTGAATAAGTAGAAAAAAGACAAAGCTTGAAGGAGTAATCATTCCCAAGAATGAGCCATATTTCTCCTTGATAATAACCAGTGAGTGCAGTGACATACAGGAGATGGGTTTGACTTTCAAGTGGCAAAAATGCTCCATATTTTGCCTATGAAAAAGGAAATTAATGTTTTTGTGGATTTGGGGTGGTTTTCTTGGCTTAGGTTTGGCTTTTCAGAGTGGAAAGTCACATGCATGGCATATGAACAAAAAAAGAATAGAGTATCAGTTAGTGCTGTGATATTCCTAACCTGGAAGCAGACACTGGCTCACTTCAACTTGCAGCCACTGCAGAAAAGGGCACATTTGACAGTGAACTTGCTGATTTAATTAACTTCTGTGGAAATAGCACACAAAGCCTGTTGAAACTGTGGGGAAAGAAATGTTGTAGACACATACTACAGTACTGGCGATGGTTAGATTAGAGGTGAATAATCTAAGAGGTTCCTGCTGGAACCACTTAAAAATACAGAGAATTTGCTATATTCTTTCTTATTTGTGTACTCAGACCAGAGGTAGAGACTTTCTGGTACAAGCCCTGTGTCTGGGATGTCACTGGATATAAACAGAGACAGATGGTGCATTGAAGATCTCAACACTGATTTTGCATATAGATAAGTTCCCAGGTACAAAATTCTAAGGATATAAAAGAACCAAAAGTGGTAAAACAAAATGAATCCTGGGGGGGAGGAAAAGTCAATGGAAAGGTTTCTGTTGTAGCTCAATTATTCCAGCAGTGGAATTGCAAGCTGGGACAGACAGCAAGAATGTTCCCAAGGTCAAGCAGGGAGAAGAACAGAAGAAAAGGCAAATGCAACAGAGCTGAAGTGCCTGCTAAGGCAGGCATGTTGTTGCTAGGACTGACCAGAAAAAAAATGCTTTCTAAAGAAAACAAACTATGATCACTTGGACTTGTATTACTTTTGTGGATTTTTGCTCAAAGCTTAATCCACTGAAGAATGAGAAAATTTCTAAGTGCTTCCCACTGATAAATGTGCTTACTGCACAGCATCAGGCATAGTCACTACTAATCCTTGGCTCTGGAAGAAACTGAGAAGTCAGATCCAGGTCTATCCACTATGTCTCACAATCTCAACATACATAATGTAGGCTAGGTGATATCATCCTAGCTTGTTCAGGTACAAAAAATACAAGTACTTAGGCAACAAGTGAGAATTATTTTTGAAGCTGTGCTCTGATTTTTCATTATTTTCCTGGATAAAGCACCTCTCAAGGGGAGGTGAACAACACTGCTAGAAGAGGTTATGCTTTGTTCAGCAGAGGAGAGAGAAAAGGGCAGAAAGAGGAACAGGACAGAAAGGCTTTTGTGCTTTTTGGAAGTCACTGCTGTTTCTGTACGTTTTTTAGCCTGGGCTACGTCACTGATGTCCTGCCACTCTTTGTGGCATGTTCATTTGCTGTGAGCTGCTCAGTGACATTGGGTAAAGCTGCACCAGAGGAGTTTTCAGCAAGATCAGGTCTCTCTCACCAATGCTGGTGGCTGCGTCAGGACCTCATGCGGAGGCCGTGGCAGCAGGAAGCACCACAGCTCCAAAGTAATTAAGTTGCTCTTTTATTGCTCTTCCTCCTTCATGCTCTCTATGCAAACAGCACAGTGTGAGTTGGCCCTTCCTCAGGACAGTGTCTTTCATGCAAAATGTGTTTCAAAATGTTTTGCAGTGATAAAACATACCAAGAGTATTAAACAGAGAAATGGAAAGACATATTTTAAGAGGTTTGAAAGAAAGATGACAGTAAAGCAGAAAAAAAATGCATGGAGTCTTGAAATTATGAGGATTTTTAAAAAGTAACAAATAGAGCCACTTTTTTTTTTTTTTTNAATACAGTTGCAATCAGATAAGTGCTGACTTTTCCTTGGAGTCAGAGCAACAGGTTGAGAAGGTCTGGATGGGTCTGGTTGCCTCTGAGGTTCTGGAAGGAACACATCAAGATGTAGCTTGACTGATGCTTAGTGTGATTTGGCCTCCAGAGCTGTGTCATTCCTGCTGCTACTAGGCTGTCTGTGAGACAGCATGGCTGTAGGGGATAGCTTCTAATAGCTATCACAGCTTTTCTTAGAATACAGAAAAATATGGAAAATTACATGTTATTATTGTTATTATTACTGATTTGATGGTTCTTGATATGATTTCCTGTACCTGCTCAGAGTCATCAGGTGGTGGAATAAAAAAAAACTTCCAGAGGGTGTTTTTACTCATCCAAGTTTGAGTACAGGAGTTAGATGTACATGACCTTCTCTGGTGGCCTTAAAGCCACTTCTGTTTCTCATTTTGACTAGCTAAGGAGCTTAGGAACTTCCTGAGACCTTCCAGAAAGGTCTGCTTCATTACACTCCCAAGATATAGGAACATAGCAGTTAAAGGAACTAAATCCCACACAAGAAAATCAGATCCTTATCTGTTCAGCTGAGCTCTCCACTTTAAACATATAGAGAATTTACATATAGAGAATGCAGTTCTCCTGAGATCCAGGTTAAAAATAAAACCTTCTGCTATTTGGACAACCAGTGAATACTGTCCCTCCCCTCATTCTTCACCAAGGTCCCAGGAGAAGGCACCGAATAGTAATGCCTTCTTGAACCTGACCATGTCCTCTTAGTTCCTGGATTTGTACTCAGCTTGTAGCACTGCCTTCAGCACCCATTTTGTCTTGTACTTTTTTGTGAACCTGGTGGCTGAAAGCTAATGAGTTCTCAGGGTAACATTTTCCAATACTGAAAAGGCTTTGGCTCTATAATTTGCATAAACATTACTATTCAGTAATGGCCAACACAGAAAATAGGAAACATCTTTGAAGACTTATTGAGACAATGTTTAACTCCTAATTCCTCCATCACATAAAAGCTACTTGTTAATGCAAGGACCAGCTAAATGAATTCTAAAGCTCAATTAACTCCATCGTTAGATGTTTTTAAAATACTGTTAGACCACTATTAGACATAGAATTCCCCAGATACTTCTGGTCTTTTTAATTACCTGGAGTCATTATAAGCAGCAGTCACTGAAGTTCATTCATTCTCTCCATGCTTCCTACTAATCCACTTGCAAACTTTGCCATTGAGCAACCTCGGGAGAGGCTATCTTTAATGTGACCCCTATGGAATAGTGGGTTATTCATTTCCCTAAATGTCACTTGTATCATATTAATAGATTCACATTCTAATAAGAGGACAAGTGCCACAGATAAACTGCTTATCTGTGGTATAAAACAGCTCTGTCTGTTAGTAGTCAGCATTTTTCATAGAATCTTTTAAATTTTTATAAGTTGGCTCTTCGTTTAGGACATATGTGCAGTGAGGTACATTAAGTACATGGATAATGCCCAAGGTCAAATGGTGGTGTCTTCTCATGTCTAGGGACTGCTGCTGCTTCTGGGAATCAGGGTTCATTAACAGCCAACACCAAATCCTGTACAGAGCCAGATGAGAAAGTTGCACTTGATTTTTAAAGGCAATGAAATTAATCCATAACTTATGATGAATAAATAGTTCTACAAGTATTGCAACTGCAAAAGTTTGTTTTCTTGGAAATTCGTGTCTTATGGCTAATTACTGGTCTTCACAAGGACACAAGCTCCACTTGAATTTTTCTAGGCAGAGCATTTATAAGGTGCCATCTGTGTATGTGTGGTTTTTCTGATGGTCTGTCTCTCTGTGAGAAGGACCAAGATGTTTCTTGCCCTACATTCATAAGGTCTAATTACCCTATTTCAATGAAATTGATTCTGGTTTATTTAAGTACTGGTAACATCAGATTAAATGTATTAAACCTGGGCATCTTGCCCACATTTACCATCCATGACATTTTAGATGTCATAGGGTACCTGAGACATTGTGGAGTGTTGGTAGATATGAACAGGGCCCATAGGAAGCATTCAGATTTCTTACTTGGTAACTAGGATGCAGGCAGGATGCCTAAGGGCATCTCAAATGGCACTGAGCTGAGCTCCAGGTCTCCACAATCTTTATTGGAATCTTGGGCACTCATCTCCAAAACAACACATACAATTAAGTATTTTAAGGAAAATCCAAGCAGCCAACTCCCACCCTTTTAAATTGTTTAAATATATATATACACTTTATTTTATTACTTAAGCTGGGGGCGGGGGGGAAAGTGCCTGCCATCTGGAAAGGGTTTTCTGTTCACATAGATCTCACTGTGGAGCCAGAAAAGCTTCAAGTGCCAAGCCAGTATTTCCAAATTCTAGTGTTGTTCTGTACCTTTGCCTTCACTGCAATCCACAAGCTCTCCCAAAAGCACATAACTGCATCAGTCACTACAACCACTGTTTTCAGTGATAAACAATTTGAGGCATGATTTTGTATTTAGTCTGTTCACAGGCATATTCTTGGCTGCTATTGCACCTGTATCAGATGACCCACTTATGAATACTGGATGTATCCAAGGCAGAACTACCCTGGTATCCTTACCTGTAACATCTTAATGTTCATGTCATTTTCAAAAGATAGTTACATAGCTGTCAGTTAATCAAACCAATACAAATTTGATGTCCATGTACTCAACAATCATCTAATATCATTTTGTCAGAGCAGAAGTGCTTTAAAGGGGGTACAAATGTGATCTGAGATGATTCTAAAGATTCATTACATTGCCAGAGTGCTTCAAAGTGGCCTATGTATAATTGAAAATCTGGACCTCCATCAGAAAGATAAATGATCCCACCAAGAGAACAATCTCATCTCCACGAAATAGCAGAAGCAACAACAGTAGAGATGAATCTCTTCAGGGGATCCTGTTTGAAGCTTACAGAGCCAGCTGCAGAGCCCACTTCTTCTGCAGAGCAAGAAGGGAAAACAAACCCAAAGTGCAAGACAGATCTCACGTGGGGCTGCCTTTTACCCAGGGGATGAAGCACAGCTACTGCACCCCATCTATTTATGTCAGATGAAATATTCCCAAATGAGTTCTCTCTCTCTTTGGAAGGCACTTTTTTTTTTTTTTTAATACAGTAATAAATTCTGAGCTGAGGAAAAAAAAAGCTGTGTAAGGAAAGGAAGTTCATTGTAATTCTGAGAAATGGGAGATTTTTTTATAATTTTAACATTTCAAAGGTCAGTGGCTGCTGCTTCTTTTTGTCCCTGAGGTAACATTGCCTTTTTCTGTAGTGTCTCTTTTTCATCAAAGTCAGAGAAAATCTATGAATTGTGTGATAACCTTAGGTAATTATTCAGAGTGGTAGTGTAAAGTGCTGTGGCATCAGCACTGAGATAGAATAATTTTGATAACGTATCAGCTCCTGAGTGCATCTGCACATGCCAATCCAGGAACATATACTCTGAGAAGATCAACTTTTCATCCCAGCCCTATAATAAAATGCAAGTTCTGTCACCAACCAAGAGTAAAAAAATAGCAGCTGTTCCTGCCTCTTTCTGTGATCTATTCACACTTGAAGCGCTAGTGAAAAAAGAAGTGGATTCCCTGCTGGTTTAGAGTCTTATAATATCAAAGGCAAATAATCACAGGTTATCTGTGGACAGAAATGCCAAAGACACACAGAAGGGACTGCAGTTCTTTTACTTCTCAAAACCCAGCCGTGTTAATGGCAAGTGCAATTTTCATAGGCTTTTCAATTGAGACAGTGTTTCAATTAGTTGGATCTGATTCTGAAGAGTACTAAACATGTGCTTAGCAATATATGAGGAGAGTCCTCTTTTGGCACTGACATCAGATCCTCTACCTTTGGAAACTCTTGACTAGCAGTCAAGGATGCTAAAGCATAACACTGATAGACAGAGAAGCAAATAAATCTTCTCTGGATATGCTTATCTCCTTGTTGAAAGTGGACCTTTGCAGTTTTCTACTCTATTAGCCTAAAACAAGCATATTATATATCCTATGTTATGCAGCTGTGCTTCAGGCCACTTATAAACTACAATTCTTTTATTCCTGCCTCCTTAGGTTTTTTCTTTTATAGTCTCTTCTCAAGTTTTAAACAGAAAACTCAGGATTGGAGTTGTCACATGTTCTCATCTAATTTTTACGTGTACCTATCAAAATGCAATTATTTTTTGATATTAATTTTTGACTGTGTTTCAGATCAGAGGAAACCTAACAGACCAGATCTTCCTGTGCTGCACCTTTGAGGCTTGGAAGCTTAAAGCTCTCCTAAAGTGTAACCAGCCATTGGATTGACCCAGCTTTACTCAGCCTTTTGGAGGGATGGGTTTGTTTGTGAAAGGCAGATCAACAAGGTCATGTTAGATTTTTGTGTTGTGGTCTCCAGCCAAGGCTCATACTGACTACAAACAAGACTATTACCCAGGACCAGCCAACACAGAGAGGGTAATGCAACACTTAGACATATGCAGGTCGTGTCATCAATACAGTGTCCTGTATTTTGTCAGTCTGATTAATCGTAACAGTAATATTTTCATTTTCCTGATTTTCAGTTTTTACTAGCATGAAAAACCTTACTTTTCTTTTCAAAAGCCACTCAAGGTATACGGAAGGCCAGCTCTGTAGTGGGAGAGACAGGCAGCATGTGAAGAACAGGACCTGGCTTGGTGTGTCTGATGAGCCTTCTTCATGGCACTTCCCAATGTCCTTTCTTCTGTGGCAGGCTGTGTGAGAGCTCTTTCAATGAAAGATGCTATGAAAAGATTTTATTTCCTAATGATCTGTTGTTACCCAATGAAATGGGGCAAGGCTAAACACCTCACTGTGGTGAAGGCTCAAAGGATGACTGAGACAGATGGTTTAGCGGTTCCAGGATGGGGGGCTAATAGCTGCACGTTGGGGATAATTCACTTCTCATATAATTTTATGCATGTGCATTTCCATGGGCAGCAGTGATTCACATGAGTGGCAGAAGAAGGCCCTATAAGGAGAAGTGTGCCACAAACTGATTGATTTATTCCCATTGCTCAGTATGGAAGACAGCTTTCTTGAACCAGGTTTCTAATATTGAAATCCATGAAAGCATTCTATTTGGCAGCTATTTCTGATTGTTAGCAGAAGAGCTATGGAAAATGAATTTTTGATTTAGTTTATTTATAACCTCTGTTCCAAGTTGTCCTTCATAATTAATTAAAAGAGATCAGCTGGTGCCAGTTTTTCACACTTTGCCATTACAACAAATTCATCACCGCTTAAAATCTAATTTTTCATGAACTTAAATGAAAAATTCAACCAGCTTTTTCAGATATGACCCATTGTTACTTTCTCATAATTTACACATAGCTATATGCATGCATTTTAGTAAATTGCTGGGTTTCTTGGTCTGTAGTCCTGATTGTCAGGAAAAGGTAAACTCGTCCCTGGTTATGGTCACATGAACTGTGAAGTCCTTGACATTTGAAAGAACAAAAACACAAAAGAGTGCTATTTAGTCAACCTTTTAAGTTTTGGACAAGCTGTAGAGTAATGGGTGCAAAGTCCTCAGCAAATAACATCGCAAAGGAAAGAAGGATTTGATTTACTATTTCTTTTGCCCTTAAACTGAAGTAATTGGTAATTGTAAATGTACAAAGTAGTTAACAATAATAAATGAGTTATTACTATGCAGTAGTAATGAATTCCCATAAAACAAGTTGAATATAGGAGTTTAATTATTAACTTTTTTTCCACCTAGTAAATAGAAAAGTATCAGAATTAGTTTTAAAAATTCACCGGTTTTCAATGTGAGACATATATTCAAGCCTTTCTCCCAGGGTAATTTATTTCCATTAAGGCCCAGGTCAGTAATGACCAAAGTCTTCAGTTTTACCCCTTTCTAGTTATTTGCTAGTCTCTCTGGAAGAAGACTGATTGTTTCAAACCATTACCCATGCCAAACTGAACAGATTAGCACAGCTCTTTTCATGTCAAATCACCTCACAAAGGGAACAATACTGAATGTGTATTATAGCTCTAAACTGTACCACTAAACTTTCAATAGGCTTTAGCAAAAACCCCATGGAGACTTGGAGCCTATGATCTTGTTTTATTGCTTTGACACGTTCTTTGTACAAGCACCAGAGACACAAAAAGTCAAAATTGTCACTTGAATTAAAACAAAGGTATCACACTTTTCCCCAAAATAAATTCTTGTCAAACTATTGTTTGTGTTTTCTATCATGCAAGTTGTGACATTATGCCTCCTGCCTTCGTATTTATTGAAGTGCGCTAAATTATAAGCTGATAGAGGACAATATTTTTTTTCTTTATTTTAATAATGTGCTCACTAATTCTGTATGTTGACATATCTCTGAAATATCACCTTTGTGCTTGGTGAAGGGACAGAGGTCTAAAACCAGGACAAACAATCTAAGGTCCACGTACAAAAAATTAGCTGTGCTAGTAAAATACACATTTCAAATTAATTCTGTCACTGCCTTATGGAAGAGTCTTATTTTCCTCTATTTCTTACCCTTCTGTGGGCTGCAGAGATACAGGTGGACATATAGTGACTGCAGCATAGAGAGCCTGCACATTGCTAGAGGTCTCAAGAGGCATTAAAACTGCTTCCATTCTCTGAAAATTTTTGGACACTATATCCCATGGTAGGATTATAAGGCCAGAATTTATCCCTTAAATCTTACCAGGGTATGGGAGTTTCTGCAATAGATTGCTATTCTGAATTGGGGAAATAATTATAGTACTTAAAACTCCCATCGTCATCTAAGACAGTCAAAAACCTGGAGTCCACATGTGTTTGCTTCTATAGGATGTCAACAGTCTTGTGTGAATATGCTTCAGCTCTTGGTTTATGTCTCCTAGCTGTCCTATTTTATATGTTAAGAATATTTTTTCATTAATTTAATCTTATTCTGGAAGACACTGAAGCATTTCTAAGAGGTCGCTTAATTTCATTAGCTTTTCTGACAACAAAAGCACAGCATGAACACCTAAGTAGAAAAATTGAATTACTAGATGCAAGTCAGAGGAGGGAAATGTCCTTATACCAGCTTAAAAGACCATAGACTATTTCTAAACTCATCACTGTAGTAAAATTATAGCCACAGTCTTGGAGATCAAAACTTGCTGCAAGGAGGAACAAGATGGGGTGACTTAATGATGTAGTACTCTGTGTGTGTCAGGAAAACAAGGCTATGTCTGAAATTGAAAGGGCTGTCAAAGCAGTCTCATATGGTCCTCTTCTAGCTTTATTATAATATTGAACATTGTTCCTCTCTGAGCTACATTTTGTCTCCTTTTAGTTAGAGTAGTCTCTGAATGCTATACAGAGATTAGTAATTAATAGTGTTTTTAATCTCAGGTGTCACTCTGTAGGCAGAAAGGAACCTAGGATGCAAAAAAAGTAGTAAGCTTATATTGGCTGTAGGCTTTTCTGAGTATTTCCAAGTTTGGAGACAAGAAAAAGCCTGACTGTAGGGTCACACAGTGTTATTTTACTTAAGAGTTAAGCGGAATGGTAGGTGATGGTGAAATTGCTGGTTATATGGCAGTCACTCAGCCATGGATTTAAAGGGAGTTGAATAGATAAATCCCCACCCATTGAGAGCAAATCAAAGACACTCAATTATACTAAAGTGGTCCAGCTTCCACATTTCAGTGAAAAATTTCATGCAAAAGCGTACTGGATTTTTTGCCTTCTTCAGGGTTTTTGGGCCAGAGTTATTGTCACTTTTGATCCTCAAAAATGCTAATAATGGAAGAGTCAGCAGCAATAACAATGGGAACAGCAATGGTTAAACATGAACTGGTGACAGAATTTCATCTCTTATTATATGAAGTCTAATTAGGATTAATATATTCTTCAAGCTAAATTGCACCCAGTGTTTTGCATACATAAGTACGGGCAAATATAATTTAATAGCTTGGTAGATCAAAGCTCTCTGTGTAAGACACAGGTATCTGCCAAACACAGAAATGGCAGCGCCAGCTGGGATTTGCAACCGCTCTTCCGAGTGAACAGCATGATGGCATGCAGGAGGAGGGACTGGGAGGATGGCAGTGAAGCTAAGGATGTGGAAGTGACCCCAGATGCCGTATGGATCTGCACTTTTTAAAGAGTCCAGATGCCTTACACACATTAATTCTACCTTTGAGAGAAACAGGGGAGCAAAAAAGGCTGCAGTGGAGGTTGGCTTTTGAGAGATTTTGTTCAGAATATACAATAAAAATAAGAGATGCTGTGACAGTCTTAGAACCATAGTCACAGAATGGTTTGGATTGGAAGAGACCTTAAAAATCACCCAGTTCCAACCCCCCTGCCATGGGTGGGGAACACCTTCCACCAGACCAGGTTGCTCAAAGCCCCATCCAACCTAGCCTGGAACTTTTCCAGGAATGGGGCATCTACAACTTTTCCAGCCTTTTTCTACAACGTGTTCCAGTGCCTCACAACTGTCAGAGTAAATAATTTCTTCCTCATTATCTAATATAAACCCAACCTTTTCCTGTTTAAAGACATTCCCTCTTGTCGTATCACTACACATCCTTGTAAACAGTCCCTCTCCAACTTTCTTGAAAGCCCCCTTCGGGTACTGGGAGGTGCTATAGGGTCTTCCTGGAGCATTCTCTCCTCCAGGCTGGACAGCCCCAACTGTCTCAGCCTGTCTTCACAGAAGAGGTGCTCCAGCCCTCTGATCATCTTTGTGGCTTTCCTTGAAGCCATTCCTTTGTGGATGCTCATCTCCATATTATCCCTATTCTATATGCCATATTCCAGCTGAAAGAAAACAACAGTTTTATCTTTTTGTTGCAAGGAGTTTAATGTATACAATATAATTAATATAATATAATGCTTACAAAGTATTTTGAAAACAGAATATGAAGGTACTAAGGGCTGTTAGTGTAATGGATGTCTTAATTTTTTCATAAAAGTCATGTAGCAGACAGTTCTAGTGCTACTAGAAAGACTAGTAGCACTTTATTTGTTTGATCGTATGAAATAATTAATAGATATCCATTCCTGGGAGATTTTGCTTCTTTGGATAGTACTATTTGTTCCTGAATGTATTACTTCTTTATCTCAAGACGTATGTGGCTCTTTGTAAGCCTGAGTGAGATAGATTAGAGCAAGGGGATGGGAGAAGGGGAAGAGCTGGAAAAAGAGGCTGAAGAGCAACAGCACCGCTATGAATATTTGAGTAGTTAAAGGTGAAGGTGTCAGCTCTTTACCTTCATTTTTAGGGTTTTCCCGTGCAGTTCGGTCCATGCACTGGGGAAGGAAACACAAAGCATTGATGCAGCAGGATTGGTGGAGTTGTTTCAGGAGGAGAGAAAGAGTGGGTAAGGTGCCAAGTGTGGGCAGGTGGAGTTTTCCATAAATCCTTTCAGGATGCATTGGTAGGAAGAGGTGGAGCTGACATGATTTAGGAGTCTGAGCTTCCTGTTTAGAATACAGTCAAACCTGAGTGGAAACCATATTTTTTTTTTTTTTCTGTAGAGTTCTTCAGGCACTGATTTTCATGAAGGAACCAAGCCTTCCCCATTAGATCAGCTGTACAGGTACATTTGGCATCCAGGAAAAGATACATGCTGGCTATGAGGAGGGAGAGTAGCTTTCACTCCTGGAGCAGAGAGACCACAGCCAGAGGGTTGCCATTCTGGGTAAATTATTCTTGGAGTGGCGTTGAGACACGAGGAAATGCCCAGAAAAACCAGAGGGCATCTCTCAGGCATTTAACATTGTGCTTCACATTTGGGGGTCAGTCAGAATTGCTGGCAACCTCAGATTGCAGGCAACTAAAAGTCAAGCTAAAATCTATTGAGAACAAATATGAAAATGTTTCTTCCAGGTGTTTGGGACCTGATGTAGGTGAATGGAATTTTAAATCCTTCTAGAGGGTGATCCTTCTATTCCAAAGTGAACCTTTCCCTTTCTTTCCAATGGTGTTCTTTTTTCTGCTGTGAAAATCAAGGTATTTTCATTTGAAGGTATTTACAGACCTTTAGAGTAAACCAGTCACATATTAATGCTTAAAATTTTGAAATTTTCTGCTTTTAAAAGTGTTTAATTATTACTTATCTGATAGAAGGAAATCTATTGTTAAATAATCCTCAGGCACAAGTTTATAATGCTTATAAATTCAAAGAGAAGCTATTTCTTCTGTCGTTTCCCAGGGCTTCCAATCAATGTCCCACTAATTAACACACTGAGATATACATTGGCTCCTCTTCTTGCTGCTATATAGCAGACTGACTGATCCACATTTCATCTTTTTCCCTTTCAGATTCAGCTCTGGGAATCAAGCTGAGGTTTTTATGTGGTACCATAGGGTACCACTGAGGTGAAAGATCCTCTGTTTTCACTGTTTCCAGTTCCATTTGAACAATTGTGGCAAAAGGAATCGTTTTCTGCATGGGCCATTTTCCTCACCCCTCTGTTTCATGGGTTTTCTTGTTTTCTCTTAGTCTAAAAACCAGTCTGTTAGTAGTAGTGTTCTTGGGGTAGGATGGTTTGTGCCATTCTCTGGATGTAGTTAAGAAAAACTTCAGAGTCAAAAAGAATCTGAAAAATCTGATAGATCTGAGAAAGGAATTAGCAAAGGGGAACTTTCCATGCTATCCTCGCTAGTATAATAACATCTGACTTATGAGTGCATGAATTCCTGAGTTCCAGTGTACATACATCACAGGTACATTCATGTTTGTACATGTGTAGTGCTTAAAGAGCATTATATAGAGAGAATTATGAATATGTATCCACATGTGAATATACCATTCCAGCCTGTACTAACATATTGTAGTGAGGTTTTTTGTTGTTGTTAGTTAGTTAGTTAATTAGTTAGTTTCAATCCAGAAATTAATTATTTGCAACCAGGAAAAGAGGTTGCAAACTGAGAATTTTTTGCATGGCTCCATTTGTATGTACATGCATATACAAAGCAAGTGAAAATTTGTGAAGTGCCAAAATATTCTTAATATTGAATTCTGTGAAACAGATTCATGTGTACCTTTATTAATGTGTAAAAAATTGTATTCTTTCATATCTTCTGCTGACTATCAGAGTTTTCTCGTTATTTTTTAATCTCAAGATGAACCCTCTGCTCATGTTTTCATTCAACTGAATATGGCAAAGTGACATTACATTTGCTGAAATCCAGAACAATTTCATAATGCATCTTATACATCTTCTTAATGGTGACAGAGGAAATTGTGCCAAAAATTTCAACTAGTGTAAGATTTTCTCCAGACCTTCAGAAAATGTTGTTCTCTGAATTCCCTGTAGCCCCAGTGCAGAGCAGAAGACAAGTGTTCCACTTGATTTTTTGTGTATGCTCTGACAAATCATCTAATCTGAAGCTCTCTTCAAAGCATAACCTTTTTTTCAATGTTCTCCCTTCCCTTGAATACAATAATCTCAGATTATTTTATCTTCAGACACTTTTTGTTCCCTCTTCTAATCCTTATCAACAGCATGGCTTGAATTCTTTAATTTTGCAGATCATTATAACTGATGATAAAAAGACTAGACTTGACATGGGTAAGTGCAAAATCACAGCATGCATTTGTCACAAAGGTCTAGCTTACATGAAACACGTGAGAACATCATATTAGTTATTTGCCAGTCTGGGGTCTAAAGTGTTGGCATTTTTGTGCCCCAACAGGACAGATACTGGCTCAGTGGCCGCCTCTTTCCTAAAGCTTTAGTTCAGGTTTGAATGAGAAAACGAAACAGTTGCCTTCATCTCCATGATTTCTTGTTCTGTGGATTCTCCAAAGTTTGATAGTGTGACCAGGGTCAGGGAGCAGGGTTTCCCTCCATCCATTCACTGATTCAAATCTGTTCCCTTTCTCACATCTCCAGTTTGCATTAAATTAGTGGGATTTAGTAATTTTGAGATTTTTTTTTCCCTGAAATTGGCCAGTATTGAAAAGGTATAAAAGAGGCAGGAAATGGCACACAGATGAGACAGATGAGATTGTGTCAGCTCTTTTTCCACGGGAAATCAGGCATGTAATCTGTAAAATTTGCCTTCTTATAATGCAAGAAACATTGCTTCTATAACTCCCAATGTAAGTATTAAAGAACCATTTTTTGGCTGGAGCAGGACTATATCTCTGTCAAATAATAGGGCAGACTTCTAGTAGGATTGTAATTACATACATGTAGGAATTGTCTGATGCAAAGAATTTCCATTTCAGCAACAGAAAGGGTTTGATAATTCAGAAAACTGATGTCACTGTCATTTAATGGTTTTCAGTGGCTGCACAATGGTCCCTATATTACCAACAGGAGAGATAATTTACACATTGTTATGAATTAATTCACTTCTTAAACTATCAGTTTTGTTTGTTTTCATCAGATATTTCTTCACAGTCTCACGAATCTCACCCACCTTTTTGTCATCTTTTTTTTGTTCCTAGCACCTCAGATTTTAGCAAACTTTCAAAGGCCCTTGTCTTAACTCTGCCCGTTGAAGCTTCACAGGAAGCTGCATCTTGTAGATGTCTCCTGGACCTCTACATGCAAAGAACTGAGATCACAAAGTTAAACTATTAATTAGTTTCAGTAGTGTAGTGCTTAGCATAAAAGATAGGAATCAATGAAGTATAGCTGTGGTTTTGCACCATGGTTTATGTAGAATCATACCTGGGATTAAATTGCAGAAATACAAGTAAATAGATATTAGAAGTGGAATGTCGTTATTTAAATGCAGTGTCTCACTGTTTTTATTCACTAGAAATAAAATCTTCTGCCATTCTCTTGCTCCTTCTGTTGGTGTTACCACAATAAACTGTGCATATCATTATTTGAATTTACTGTTCTTTTTAAATTTACTCTAGCACCTAAGGACTTCAAAATGTAAAGTTCAGTTGTATATCTGGATAACACATTCTTGCCCTAACTCCATGGTGCAGAAATACAGACTTTCACTAGTCCAAGTGATGGTGCAGCTTCAGTGTTTTGAGGTGCAGAGTACTATGGTGTGTGAAGAACTCTACAGTTAATTTTTGTGCAAATATTAGAAACATATTTCTAAATCAACATCACATACAATATGATTTTGAGGTTTTTTTTTTTCTCCTTTGTGCATTGCCTATTTTACCATCATTGTAATCAAATAATACTATAAGTTTTAAGGCTAGTAGGCTCCTATATTATGTCAAAAGCTTACTTATTTATACACCTCGTCAACTTCATTCTCACAGTGGGGTTCTCTTTGGATAATGGCTGTACTTCAGAAATGGAAAAGGCATAATTATAGTTCATCCCACACTGACTCATATACAGAGAGTGAAAATGAAACCTGGAGTAAGGATAATATAACAAAGAAGACCCATATCTTCTAAAATAACAGCTACTAAGCTACTTTCCCTTTAGTAAAACACTAATACTTGCAGGGATGAAGAATAAATTCTAAATAATTAGAGTCCCCTGTTGCTTATGTGTTATTTATTTGTTAATACCACAGTTTTCTCTTTGTCTCTAACACCAAGCACATTTTTGTGTTGCAATTCTCTGTATCATCTAGAGCTAATTTAACCAATTTTATAGATGCATATCCCAATATCTACTCCTGCTCAGTGAAACCTGCATCCATCTTTCCATTATCAAAAATTCTGTTCCCAGATAACTAATTGCTGGTATTGCTGCATGGAGAGATATCCTGATCAGGAATTTGCTGATGGTTCCATTTGGTATCAAACAGCCCATGGCTTCAGTCACAGAATCACAGAATGGCTTGGGTTGGAAGGGAATGTAAAGATCATCTAATTCCAACTATCCTGCCACAGGCAGGGACACCTTCCACTAGACCAGATTACTCAAAGCCCCATCCAGCCTGGTCTGGAACATTTCCAGAGACAGGGCATACATAACTTCTCTGAGAAATCTGTTCCAGTCTCACATTACAAATATACTTCTCCATTTCCTTAAATGTTACTATTATTTTGATTCCCTCATTGTTAAAAAAATTTAGTGCAATTTGCCTAAAATAGAAAATGGGGACTCAGCCTTTCTATTACAGAAGTTATGTTTGCAATGCAGAGCACTAGTGAAGAGCTGATCTCCTATTTTAAATTATTCTGCACAAAATACAAACACACACCTTTTTTTTTTGGTATAAAAAGCTCCACGTATGTCTCTTTTGCAGGTGGTTTCCTCCCCCCAGGTGATGGAGAATTTTTGTTTCTTCAGCCTCTTATCACTTTGATGGAAGTGTTATTTGTCACAGTGACTGGCTCTGATTCTCAGAAGGCTTCAGGGACTTGCGCATTTCCAGTCCTTCACATTCATAATAAGAAATCCTTTCAACAAAAACCTGATGGTGCAGATCAGCCTTTCTACTTACTGTGATGATTGAGGACAGAAAAAGATATGAAACGTTCTGTTTAATGGATTAACTGTTTTCAGTTTTCCTGTAAAAATGTGTTCTCTGGTTCAATTTCATTTCAACAGATCAACTCCCCTGGACCTATTTTACCACATGAAAAATGTGAGGCAACTTGTTTTTATATAGAAAAATGAGTCTACTTCAACCAAAACTTACAACACTGTCTTAAGGTTTCTGTGAAAAAGCAAGCCCATCTGCAGAGGGTCAGGTTTCCTCTGTCCAGACTTTTCTCACACTTCAGCAAGGAAGGATCACATGTGGCATATTTTAGCTTATTATCCCAAGTTAGCTCTGTCAGTTCCAGTGGTCAACCATGAGGTGCAGATGAATCCTAAAATAATAATAAGATAAATCCTAAAATAAACCTCCTAAAATTCATTCTAAAACTTTGGTTTGGATTATAAGTGTGTTGAAATTCTGTGCGTTTGCATAAATTAAACACTGCTTCAATTTATCCAAATAATTATGAGTGTGCTTTCTCATATGAGGGATTTTCTTTAACCAGAACTAAGCTTGGTTGCAAGTGATTTGAAGTCCTCTTAAGCCAACTGGCAGAGCAGACTGTGTTCTGTTGTTTGATGAAATGCAAAAAAAGCACCACTTTCCTACTTGTAGGATTAATTAGTGCATACATTCTATTATTTTCACAGTTTTTTCCCTTCCAAATTTCAATAAAAGATTTCTGTTTGCAAGAAGCTCTCTTGCCCTGTCCTGCTTTGATTAGCCTGAAAGAGTATTCACACTGCATGCTCAGTTTTACCTACACATGGACATTGTTTGCCTTGTCCTGCTTTTGTGGCTTTTGCATTCATCCTAGCTCATACAACTCGAGAAAATTCCTCTTTCTTTCTTTCATTTTCCCAATGTTTGTGCAAAGATTTGTATGGACCTGAGCTACATTTACTGCTCGTTTCTATTATTCATTGTTTGCCTCTTCTCTTCGTTCAAGCTTTCATGCCACTTCCATGTCCCTGTTCTTTATCTGTGTTCCTTGGACAGAGAATCACAAAAGACATCCCTGAGCCAACCACCACTTTCTCTTTTGTTTCTGATTTTACTGTGCTTAATGAAGTGTTTGGGAAGACCAAATGGGTTTCAAGCTTATTTTTGCTAGCTGTGCCCAGTTCTGACTGCTGGTGTCCTGTGGCCACATTAGAAAATGAAGAGCCAGCACATACAAATCCCTCTTCTGTCTTCCTTGGCTCTTGGAATGTTGGGTGGCATTTTACCCATATGTTAACACAGAACTATATTAAGTCAATTAGTTATCAAAGCATTTTGTTCCAGCTAATATTTTTCCCTAGCTGTCCAGTGTCCATGGCAGCAAGATTATGTTAGGTATGTGATGTAGGTTGGCTCGCAGCAGGAGTCTTTTAGGATTAGGCTGCAATCCCTGTTATGCAGTTTGGTAGATAGGAGCTCTCAAAGGTGATAATCATATTAGCTGGTTTACCAACTCCCGTAGCTCAAAAATGAGTGGGTTTATCTCTTGAATAACTAAGTCAAATCAATTATTACTCATTAATATTCAACATCAACATTAAATCTCCATACATTACCTAAAGGGAATTGTGCTTGCAGCACTCACATCCTCACTTCTTCCAAAAGAATTGCTCCTATTTATATGCCATTTGTTTGTGGCACTTGAAACATTTAATTTCACTGCTGCAGATGTCTCCCACGCCTGCCTTGACTTGATGTTTTGAAGTCAGTTGCTGACAAGCTTTCAAAGACCATCGTACTGAGTGTACCTTGTATAGGTGCAGCTCTGCTGTGCTTCATCAGCCACAGCAGAACATGTGTCTCCTACCTGATCACATGCAAACCCAGAAAAGACAGTAGTCAGCTGCTAGCTGCTTTCCCCATCAGAGCCTAGGATGAATACAAATGATCCTGAGAGGAGGTTCATGGTTAGGTAACTTACCCTGTGTATTGTACAGTCTGTACATGTTTTGTATGAGATGACTGAAGAATGACATTTGGCCCATGCATAGAATCACTCAGGTTGGAAAAGACCTGTAAGATCATCCAGCCCAATACTAAAACCTATCCCTAAAGTCAGATGGACTCCACGTAGTAATATTTAAACAAATCTTGCTCTTGGCATCCTTTCTATGGCCTAGGAATGGATGAAAATCTTTCTTATTTGACACACTTTAAAGAAATTTAAACAAACGTTTCTCTAGTGCAGTCCAAGGATGCCTGATTCTCAGTTTAGTGGGATGATAGCCCTTCTGCTTGACATTTCTATAATTCTACTAAAATCCTAAGTCCTGAAAGAGACACCAAAACCTGCATTTAAATGAATCTGTCATCACTCGCTCCCCAAAAGCAATGTTTCTGTGTATTATTGCCATTTTTAACAAGAGGAAAAAAACATATAAGCTGAATGAATTGCCTTGTCTTTCCCTATTACCCATTAAGATGCAGGATCTACTTCCTCTCCATTTAGATTCCAATGATTTTAGTACTGTAAGTTAATAGGGACTTAATTTCTGAAATGGGATTTTAATAGTTGTAATAGAAGAGATTGGAACGTGAATAATTTTACCTTCAGGATAAAAAAATAAAAAGGAGCTTCTTTCTGTTTGTTAGAGAATAGAGTAACAAACCCTCTGATGTGCTGATGTGTTTAAAGCCAGAAGAAGTTTAGACTAAGGTGCTGAAACAACTTAATTGGTGGCAACTGGTAAGACAGTTAGAAGAGTTTGGTTGTTTCTCCTGACATTCCCTGAAAGGCAGCAGAGGTGAGATAACAGCTGTGTGATGTAAATGTAAACCAAACAGTGGTTAGCTAACACAATAGGGTATCCTGATGTGCACTGCAGGACTCACACGAGGTGTTAACTGCTACACTAATTAAATAACTCATGGATTGATATGTGATTCATTGCAGCCTAAGAAGATTGTGGTATACATTATTTGGTTTCTGATTCAGGAATAAAAGTTATTGCGCTAACAAAGAAGCAGCTCCTTCCTCGAGATATAATTATAAAATCACAACTACTTTATGCCTGCTTTAGATTTTTATCTGTTGGGGCACAGTCTTTTTATGTGAGCTGTACTGGGAAAAGAAATTGTCAACAAAAGTTGTTTTTCCAGGTGTCAAATTTCACCTACCACTTAATAATCAGGAACAATCTTCTTCTTTTTTTTTCCCCTAGCCAATAAGGTGTTTTCAAATACCAATATTTAATACAAGCTTTTGTGTAGATTGTTAGGGTATTTTGTTAAAATTGGTTTATAAAGAGGCCATGACAGACCAGTTACTCTAACAAAGGCAGGTCTTGTTATCAGAGGATGAGCATTGTCCTAAGTTTACCTGTAGCATTTTTATGTCAATCAGTGTAGAGAAATGAAAAGCAGGGTAGAAACCTATCTTTCTTCACCGTACAGTTATTGGAAGACAAAGAGATGAAGTGGTGAGTGAGAATTCAGAACAAATTCACTGGATGTTATGCTTTATGGAGACACACAGCTAACTGGCAGGTAGTAGCCAAATTATGATGGACTATGAGAACTGTGTGCTCAGGGCCAGGTTGGATGGGGCTTTGAGCAACCTGGTCTAGTGGGTGTCATCCCTGCCCGTGGCAGGGGGGCTGGAACAAGTTGATCCTTAAGGTGCCTTCCAACCCAAACCAATATATGTGTCTATTATAAAAAATAAGTAATTTTGAATGATTTCCTGAACTGTGGCTCAGGTGACACTGTTCAGCCAGAGAACAATTCTTGTATCCCAACACAAAGTCCACAAGACCATGGTGAAGACAAGTAAATTGTCATTCTCCTTTCTATTTCTAGGGTATACATATGCATCCAGACTTATTTATGTCTGGTGTTGAAATTTGAGATTAAATGAGAGTCTGTTTAGGTTCAACCCAACATTGTGTATAGAATATATATAAAAGATACTCAGGGAAAATTTAATTGGAAGAGCTCACCACATAAATAGGTAATTTCATGGCCACTGCACTGGGTTAAATTTGTTTCCCTTTAACTAACCATATCTACAGTTAAATATGTCTTTTATCAAAGCAAGTGAAAGATCACAAATGCTCAGATCTTTCTAGAATGTTGGGAGCCAACATCTGTAACTGAGGAGCAAAGAAGACATTAGCCCTGAGTAGTAACAGGTCTAAGAGCAAAGAGAGTCAGCTCTGGCCCTCCTGTCCCTAGGCAGCTGGCTGGTACCTGTAAAAGTGTGTGAAGAAAGGACCCAGATCCCTGACATTGGGTGGGTTAGGAATACACTGCATAACAGAAATGGGAGAAAGGCTTTTTTAACAGAGAAGGATTCTGTTCCCTTTGCTTGAGTTGTCTCTGCTAATCAGGTGAGAGGGTGATAAAATCATAACTATTAGGACATGATGTGCTTAGCCTGAACAATATGCTCCTTTGGGAGCTGGGGTGGTGCATTACATACTTGGACCCAAATAATTTTTTATTGTAAAAATGCCAAAATATAAATAAGTTTATGTTTAATCAGAGAAAGGAGGTTCCCCAAATGCACTGTGGAATACATGACAGCAGAGAAATACATGTTTTAGTTACATCATCTATGTTGTAAAAGAATAAGTGCCTGGAGCGATTCTTTGGCATTTTCCCAAATACAATACCTTTAAAATATGACAGCTATATTGCCCTGCTAGGTCAAGAAAGTTGCATATTGGGAAGGGATGACAAGCTGCTGCCTAAGGATTGCTTTATGAAAGTATTGTTTCAAATGTCAGTGATCAAGAGTGCTACTTTTACCTCATGGGGTTTTGTGGTAAATTCAGAGTTAGTAGCCAAAACTTGAAGCCTTGCAAAACAAAAGTAATAACTGGCTTCCATAATCTCAGTCCAGTCTGAGGCAGACAGGCAAAGTGGTCTGGGCTTTAGTTAAAATCCTAACATGTTTTTTTTTTCTTTTACTACCTGTTTTGCAGGGTTTTTTCTTAGATAAAATACCCATAGAAGTCCCTGAGCACGAATAGAGATACTTTTTATTTTTGTAGGAATCACACAGTTCTTAATGTCTAGCACAAGACAAAGGATGCTGTGTGGGAAGAGTGGGAAGAGCATGGTCCAATAAATGCACTTAATTAGCTGCCAATTATCTAATTAGCAAATGTAAAAATGGGTGGAGAGATTTAGAGAATGTAGAGGCAGTTGCCATTCACCTTCCAGCATTTATTTGTGGAAGAAGGTCAAGATACTCCTGTTTCTTTCCACAGTAAGTGTGCTTTTGCACTCTCAGATTAAATTATTCATTTCAGGGAAGAAGAGGGCAGATGTGGACAGAAAGGAGCTGGTGCAGCACCGTGAGCGGAGGATCTCTCTTACCTTTAGTCATCCAAAGACCATGGAGCTGCTTCAGTGGTACTGCTGGAGAAAGGCTCTTCGGGTCCTCCCACCCTTGGCTAAACAGACAAACCAGGTTTTGGAGGCACTTGCTTGTCTCCTCTAACTTGAGAAAGCCCAGACATTTTTCTTTAATCAGGAACAACCTCTTAAAAAGCTCAGTTAGATGAGAAAGAAGCCTGCTGATACCTTTTGACAACTTGAGGTGGCTGAAAGAAATCTCATTTTATACCTGTCTATTGCTTGCTTTCTTTTCTTTAGGGTTGTGTAACTATTTGCTACTCTTTATCCTTAGCTATGTATATCTGACATAATCTGAAAACTAGAATTTTGTTCCTACACGTACATAGCTAGAAAGCCATTAAGCATTACTCAGTCAATATTGAGCCTGCTGACAGCTGAATTACCACAGCCAAAAGGCCTTAGAGCTTCCTTCCTAGTATGGATGAACTCCAATGTCCTTACCATAACTGGGAAGAACAACAGGGAAAAAAATAAAAACCTTATATGTACACCTATCTAGATTGCTTCTTACATGGAAAGGTCTCAGTGAAACACACAAGGTCAAACTTTTGACACATTTTAGAAAGACTGTGGAAAACATCCTAAAAACCTGGTGAAGTCAGTAGATATTGACTTAGGTTATTATAACGTTAGATTATTATAATGCTAAATCAATATTTTGTATCTATGCATCGATGTTTTTTAAGTAACATGCACAGGGGATTTATCTTCTTCCCCTAGTATTCATTTCATGCTCTAGCAGAACTTATAGGCTTGAAGAGGACAGGACTCATACAAGTATTTATAAGTTACTTAAAAAGATGTAGAAGGACTGTAAGTTTCCAATACATTCTCTCAGACTGTGCGTATTTTATCCTGAAAGCATTTTGCCTCTTGTTACCAGAAAGTCTCTCTGGAAACACATTTATAACAAAATTTCTCCAGTTCAGTTGTCAACTCCCTTGAAATAGCTTCCTTTGTTTTACTGTCCTGCTCTTCTGGTTTCCAGAAACAGAGGAGTAGTCTTCTATGGCATAAAGAAAGTCACGATTTGTAGAGACATTCAGAGAAACTGTTAGTGACCCCAAATAATTTGAGTCAGTAGTTTGTGTGCTTAAACACTTAGGCTGTTGCCTTTTTTGTTTGTTTGTTTGTTAAATTGTTTGTTTTCCCTAAATGAATTAAATTCCAGAATGACTGGCAAGAGTTTCAAAGTTCCCACATCAAAGCTTTTAGTCTCCCTTTTTTACACCATGTTTTCATATTTGGAGGGAGACATGGTAACCTGTGTTTATGTTTCTGCATTTCATATTTCAATATTTGGTTCTAGGACTATTTGAAGATATCAGTTTTTTTCCCCCCATGAATTTGCAACAGAGCAGGTATTTGTGGCTCCTTACATGTTTAAAAATTGCAGTGTAGTAAAAAAAACAGATAGGAAACTAAAATAAAAAATGAAGGAAAATAAGGGAAGTACCACTCCTTGAGAAAAGGAATAAAATAGGAGCTGAGGAAGCCAAGGTAGGTAAATAATTGGGCTGCTAGTGTTTTGCTGGGGGAAGGTACTGATTCTTAATGAACAGGCCCGGGAATGAGTCTTTGACTGCTCAGTGCACGGTGGTGAGGCTGCTGCCCTCCTTGTACCTGAGAAATGAGTAATTGCTGTGCTTGCCTTCCTTGAGAATGCTTGTCTTCTTCTTCTGGGGTTGGACAGGAGTCAGGAGATGTTTGTGCTTGAAAATCCTGGAGTGTGTTCTTTCACAAAGTTCTCTATTAACAAGTGATTTTTTATGACTTTTCCCTTTTGGTTCCTCCTCAGTTGAGCATCAAACTGATTTGCAATTTGCCAGCTGTGCTGACCTGCAGGTGCTGTTTTCCAGTGCTAAGAGAAACAAAACTGCTTGGCTTCTGCAGCACTTGGTGTTGGATGCTACGCAGTTTTTATTTTTGTTTCCTGGCACGATGTGCCCTAGGAGCCTTTTAGTGGTGGCTGGGGCTCTCATTCTCCTTCCTGGTCCAAGTGTGACCCCACCCTCATGCAGCTCTTTATCCACATGCACTGCCCACAGAGGAGCTATGTAAACAAAGAAGCAAAAGGATATTTCATAGGCACTAATTACACTTGCGGACAATTCTTTCCTGAATTTTATCTTCTGCCCGCTGTTAAAATCAACAATCTCTTTGTTATTATTTCAAAGCAGTGACTACCCCAGGAGGGAGTGTGCTAAAACTTTCACACTCCTAATTCTGATTAAAAGCAAGAGCCCATTTCTTTGCAAGCAAAACAGGTAAGTAATATAGAAAAAGGAATGAAAATACTATAATGTCTTCTTCTGGTTCCCCAAGGCAAGTTTTTTTTACCATCTGAGCTCTTGACTTTTTCTGGTTTTCAGAAGCAAAAATGCAAAGTTTTAGTCTCTTCTTATATCCCTGAAAGGAAGAACTGTCATGTTCCATGGCAGTGACTGGAGCTGCCAAGAGGGGTCTTCCTGGCTACCCCAGCCAGGAAGAACCATGTTGCAGCTGCTGGGAGGCGACAGGTCTTTTCGTGCAGAAATTGACCCTCATCAGAAGGCTGTCACATCCCCAGCTTTTAAGCTTTATGCAGACCGTATTTCTTTGGACAGGGTTCCCTGATATAACCTTGACAGCTGGCTAACTATCTCCTGTGCTTTCAGAAAGTCTTATGCAACACAGATACTGCGCCTTGAAGGAGAAGACTCTTTTTCTTTGGTCATTAAATATAAAAACACTGCTCGGATGTGATGGTGATAAAAGCATTTAGAAAAAACAGCACAATCCCCCAGTGACATTTTGGGATGATTCTTCTGTTACTTATACTGCTCTAATCCCTATCCAAATCATTCTATCTGGCTTCTTCCAAGCTATTTAATTAGAAATAAGCATTAAAAAATTATGACAAATGCTGCAGTCGGTTGTTATAGGGAATAGCAATCTTGTGAACTTTAGAAAAATTGGATGTTTTGCACACTAGAGTAACATTCAATTCTTTGTCCTTTGATCAAATACAAGGACACCACAAAGAAGATATTAATACCACCAGAAGTAAAAATACATACATTAATTTTACATAAAGAAAAAAGTTCCTAAGTGTAAGCCCAGTATAAGAAAACTTACGTCATGCTGAGGTCAAATGAGATAATGGATATGAGGAAGAAAGCAGTAGTTGGGAAAACACATAATTTCCCTTTTTTTTTACGCGTGGGAGGTGAAATTGTACCACCTTTCTATGGCAATTACATCTGCCACTGAACATCTGTTTCCATCCATAGGATTAGTCTCTGAATCTTACTAGCACCTTTCCTTCTCTTTTATATTAAAAAGGAAAGACATATGCAGGTATGTTTGCATTTCTCTTTGGAGAATCTCCATGCTCTGGGGTGTTAGGGTTGTGCTCCCGCCACATTGAGACTCTTGGACACCATTGCAGTAGTAATCACCCCATGCTACTTTCTCCCAAACTGATGCTAGCAGTTTTGGATAACGTTTTTCCTATTTGAAATGGTTGTCTGTGTGTGTGGACAGAGTGGTAGGATCAGCACAGACAGTCTGGACTGGATGAGGGCTGGGGTGGAGCCAGACACTGATGCTTTCCCCCTCGGGGACTGCACTTGACCCTGAACCTTGCAGGGGCCAGAGCCACTGCTATCAAGACTCACAGAAAGGAAGATGAGCGTGTGAAGCTGTAGGAGCACACGTGGGAAAAAAGTGTGTTCTGGAGATATCCAAACTGGAAGCAATTAGAGACAGAGGACAGAGACAGGCGAAAAAAGCATTAGTGCATTTTAAACAATGTGGGAAACACTTTAGATGCACAGCAATACCACTTCAGCCCCACAGCTGCTCTCTTTTACCAGTACTTCTTTACTCCTAGCCTAAGTTTTGCTTATTTTGGGGCTAAATTCACTTCCTTCCCCATTGTTTTAGATTTCTCATGAGCCTGCATGAGTTAAAGCCTGTGTATCAGGTTGGAGACAGGAGAAAGTAATCACTCCTCCATTCAGACATTCTTTTCCACAAGCTGTTCTCCCATTCTTGCACCAGATATCTGCTTGGGACACATCCCTCTGCCATGTGCAGTCCCCAACATCCCCATTTGGTGCCCTGCTGCAATGGCTTCCTGGAAGTGTGCCTTGAAGCCACCCTGAGTACTTGGCATCCTGCAGGATTACTCATTCTCAATTCACATTTCTTTTGGGAAGCTCAGTCTCTCATTTTTCCTTCCACTAATTAACGTCAGAAATATTTTATTGTCATGCTCTCTTTATCCCAGTGTTCCTCTAATTAGCTCTCTGAGTTATTCAGTGTGCATTTGAGGCTGTTCTGTGTTAATGAGCCTGTCAGTCACAGTCTTCAAAGACTCACAGCTTCAGAAAAGCCAGAGAGGGAGAGGACCTATTAAAGATGGTTAGTTCCTGTCTCTGCAGGCAAGAGTCCTCCAGGCTTAGTTTAACCACTTGTAAAATTGGCAATGTTTCTTCTTGGCTTTGAGGGTGGCATGTGTGTTTTATTCAGCTCAGCAGTTTGACCAAAGCAAACTTTGCATACTGAAATGGAAAGGTACTGCCATGTGTCAAAGGCACATGGAAAGATGATGCCTGATTTACAATCACCCTGCTCTGCATTCTGGTCTTATCTTCACAGCATACCTATGCAGAAACTACATTTTATGTAAGTAAAATCCTTTCAGAGCTTCTGTGGGGACAGTATAGAAGACAATGACTCCTCTGAAATGCACATGGGATTTTTGGAAACCAGCCACACTGGAGCCAGGATGGTACACTTGGCTTTTTACCAGGACCTGAGCTATCTTTTCAATATAGATCTATTTCATACCTGTATCCTGAGCTGGACTCATCCCATATGGCTGCTGCTGCAGACTTTCATTGAGCCACAACTCCTCAGAGCTACGTTTGGCTGGCCCAAAAAACCTTTCCTATTTTATTTATCTCAACATTTCAGAGGCTTTAGCCACTTGAATGACAGCTGGATGTCAGTTTCTGTGCACTGATGGCTCTGCTGCAGAAGGGGCCTCATTCTGTGGCTGCTCCATCTGCCCGCAGTGCAGAGGTCCAGCCTTTCATGCAGGGAACTGATCTTGTCTGCTAAATATGCAGCTTCACTGGCTGACATGATTTGACAAGGCTGAAATTCGATAATCAGAATTAAAATTTGGCACCAGCACATCACAACAAGGGCCTATTTCCATGGGGACCTTTGTGTAGCAGTTGGTTCAGCTGCAGAGATATTTCTGACAAATTGCAAACGTCCATTTGCTTTTCCCATCTCCTGTCTCAGCATCAGCACCATATTCATGACAAATGAGAAAAGCAGTGGCAAGGTCTTTAGAGAGATTTATGCAAGTGTGTTTTTTATTTGGAAGCTGCTCAGAGTCACTGCTGCAATTGGAAAAAAAGCTGCAAAGCTCTGGGGAGTTCAGTAACGTCTCAGCTCCAAGCCTCTCTGCCAGGCAGAGGAGCTGTGGGGCACAGGGTCCTTACCTAGAGATGCAGGGCTGGTTGCTTGTGTTGCATTGCCTCAGTGACACTGGTGTCTGCTAATGCTTCCAAGCAGCTGTACCAAAAAACCCTGCAAGACTTTTCAGCTTGTCACTGAAGTCATTAAACACAGCTCATCCTCAAGTGATTGCAATGCTATCAGAGAGCCCTGAAGGTGAAATGCTATTTTTTTTGTCCAGCCCAACCAAACCCACCCATACTGTTTCCATGGGGCTGTTTAGCTGCAAGGTCTTTTGGACTGCAGTTCTTGCAGAGAATTGGAGGACACAGAGCTGAAAGGTGGACAGGATGTTCCCAGACTGTAAGGGTCCTGACAGCTCTCAGCTTTCTGGGAGCAGTGCAAGCCCATGACTTCCCACCAGCTCACACAAGGCAGAGATCAGCTTCTTTTCCTTTTGGCAGTCACCTCTCTTAGGTCTCATACTTACACATCAGCCTCCTCTGTGCAGACTAAACAACCCCAATTCATTTGATCTTTCCTCACAAGCCATATCTTTCCCACTTCTCCAATAATTTTATTTGGTGTTTCCAGCACCAAAAATTGGTCGCAGAAGTCCAGAACTGACCATCCCATAGCAGAGAGAAGCAGACAACTCCTTTCCTTGTTGGTAGGCTGTTTTCCTGCTGAGGGCTGATGTTTGTCTACTTTACTTCTCAAAACCATGCAATTCCTGCCTCATATTCAGGGGTAGTTGTAGCTCAACCTGTCTTCTACCAAACTGTCTTGGGACATTTATTCCCAAGTAATCTCAGTAAACCCATGACAGTGGATACATCTGGCTTTCTTCTAAGTGCTTCCAGAAAGCATTTTTGTTTCAGGATCTTTCTGAGACCCAAAGGCTGGGATTTGCCTGGCTCATTCCTGACATCTCACACAGGCTCAGCAGTGTTCCTGCCTTTCCCAGCAGGAGCTCATCTATTTCATGGCTTCACAGAGCTCTGCCCTTGCAGCAGCTGTGATACACCCTGAGGTGCATCTTGTCCCTTTGTCATGGGTATGAAATGATTAGTCAATTGATTGCAGTTAACCTTTTTACTAAGGGGTGCAAAAAAATAATTTAACAGTTGCAAGCAAAAGGCATTAAACACAGTCTTTTAATAGCTTTCCACCTCTATTGATAAGGGATTACACATTTTCTGTTTGTCTCCTCATTATTGGTGCTCCTACAGAAGCTAACAAGAAATTCCATGACCAGAGACAGAGGCATCTCATATCATGTCTTTCTTTTCCTGATTTCCCTGTTTTAGAGTTGCACTCTGTTGGAGTCAGTAAGCCAGGGGTCTCTCTGAATCTTTCAGAGAGAGATCAGAGTGCAGGGATTGAATTAAAGCCATTGGATGGGTTGAAGTATGTTAAGCCACTCACACATAAAGCAGAGGTGGAAGTTTAGGTTGTAGCATGAGTGAATAAGTAATTGAAATAAGTTTTAAGTGCTTTTAGTGAGTGAAAGGTCTTAGATGCCTGAGAAGTAGTACATGTTCTAGTGAAGGTTAAAAAACATACTAGTGTTTCCAAGGAGGCTCCAAGAACCTAGCTTCAGACATAATAGAGCTATAGTTAAGAATATTGCTTACATTTTTCAGTTAGAACAAGATAGGCCATGTACGTGGTCTATACGTAGCCTGGTGTGCTAAGAAACCAGAATTCTAATAGGTTGAGAAGTAGTGGTCCGAGTTTGTGTCTTAGCCAGCTGGAAAGTTTCTATAAAAGAACAGGCATTAGGGAGAGCTGGGGCTCTATGCCATGGCTTTATGCCATGTGCATTTTGCCACCTGCATTTTGCCACTGCTTCATGCCATTGCTTTTGCCACTTGCTTTTATGCCATGTGCTCTTGTCATTGCTTTGCTTTGCTTTTGCCTTTGAGACTGATGTGCTTCTACAATAAATAACTTTATAGCAACTATTAACTTACTTGGCTTTTTAAAGAAGAATATAACCCGACAGTGTGGGTGCCCAAGAGGCACCCGGAGGTCCACAAAACCTCACACACTCAGCAATCTTTTCTCTCTTGTCTATGTGCCCACTGATCTTGGTCAATGAAGAGCTCAGCAACCAGACACACTCAGCTCTTTCTAGACTTTGCATACCTCCTATTCTCTGGGACAGTTGGCAGTTTTGTTTTTAAGAGCATTTCCTTCAAGAAAACAGCAGTCTACTCCATTTTCAGTTTAATTGCCTCCCATGAGATCTTACTACCCGTTGCCTGAGTCTATCAAAATCTGCTTCTCCAAAGACCATCTTACCTTGCTGCTCTCCCTCATGAAGTGAGGCAGTTTCATCCTACTATGGTCCTTTGCATCCCGTCCTTTCCTTGGCTGAAAACAAAGTCAATCTCCCCTCCCATGACTAGCTTTTGTATTAAAACTAAGTGGTGCATGTTCTATTACTTTCGTGGAAACAGTCTGTGCTTTACTCAGTCTCTTTGGGATTGATAACATTCTATTTTTTCTTAGCTCACAGCTCATGGTTTTTGTCCTTGTGTACTGGTTTTAGCTGGGATAGAGTTGTTTTTATTCCTGGATACTATGTTTTGAATTTGTGATGAAAACAGACATACTGATGCTTTAGTTATTGCTGAGCAGTGCTTACACAGTGTAAAGGTCTTTTCTGCTTCCCCTACTGTCCTGCCAGTGAGTGGGCTGGGGGTGCACAAGAGGTTGAGAGGAGAAACAGCTGGAACAGATGACCGCAGCTGACCAAAGAGATATTCCAAACCATAAAGTGTCATGCTGAGCAGTAAAACAGGGCATGAGGGAGGTTGTTCAGAGCTGCTATTGCTCCATTTCTTGGGTTCTAGCTGAGCAGCAGTTGGTTGGTGGTGAGCAACTGGGTTTTTTTTTGCATGACTTGCTTTTTTTAGTTTAGTTTTGTTTTCTCTCTTTTATTTTTTTGTTGGGTTGTTGGTATTTCTTTGGGGGGATAATGGTGGGGGGGAGTAATGTGCTGTGGTTGGTTGGTTTGGTTTGCTGGTTTGTTTGGTTTTTTACTATTATACCATCTTTATCTTGAAGTAAGGTTTTTCACACTCCTACCCTTCTAATTCACTCCCCCATCCCACTGGAGATGGGAGTGAGTGAGTGGCTGTGTGATATTTAGCTGCCTGCCAGGGTGAAGCCATGACACCTTACCAACCAAATTCTCATTCATCTCATGCCTTGCTGCTGAACCTTTAGTTTGCTCACGTGTCTGAAGTCACATATGATGATGTAATTAGATGTAATTAGTCCTGAAAAATTTATGCTCAAACAGTGAATTGAATTGGAAGCAGCAAAATTACTGTGATGGAAGTGCTTGTTTAATGCATCAGGAGCAAGGTCACAGAACGTGCTAGCTTGTCTGCATAGATAGATACAGACAGGGCTCTTTGCAGGTTATGTGGCAGGGTTAGTGAATTCCTAGAACTGGCTCACAGTTTGGAAATGTGTGGGGGAAGGGTGTGCACAAGTCTTTCTGTACCTTTCAGTATCTTCTTGCCCTTCATGCAGATGAATGTTCTTCTCTGGCTGTTGACCATGAGGTGCAGGGTGTAGCTGTCAAGGAAGAGGATGAGAACAAGGTCTTGTTTTCAGGTCTGCTGAAAGTGTCCAGGTACAACTGCAGTCCCTGCAATCCATCCTGGCAGACATGAGGGACAAGTCATTTCAGAGACACAGTAGAAGAGCATGGACCTTAGGTGATGCCTTTGGCATGGCAGCAACCAGACTGTCCCTCTTGTAGCAGAAAGGCTCAGCGTTGCAGATCCTAACCTAAGAGCAAAGCCAACTTTCAGGCTTCCTCCACTGAGGAAGGAGGTGTTAGCTGGCCAGGTGTTATCAACTCTCTGTCCAATGGCTCACAGGAGAGCCTGGTGTGGTATCCCCAGATCAGGTTTTAAATTCTGTACCTGAGGTTCTTCAGTAACCTTTAGAGGATCAGAGATTTCAGAAACAGATGCTTTGTCTTCTTGGTTAGCATAAGTTAGCAAGAAGCCTCTTTGCAGACAGTGCTTTTCAGCTGAGATTTCGTTATTCAGAGCCTTAAAATCTATTGAGAACTTTCCTCTGCCACCAGAGGTCATGCCACTGTTTTCTAGCATGTTGAAATCTTTGCTGTTCATTTTCTGATCCTCTAGGACCAGAGCACATGCGGTGCTGGTATCCATCTTCAGACAAGTGTTATGGTTTGACTTAATAGATTCTGTTCAGACAGATGAGCTTCTGTGATGGGCCAGGTGTATACATTGGAAAGGCTTCTGGAGGAAAGAGGATGCAAGAGGCGTTTCAGTAGGTCTCACACATTCTCACTCTTTCCTGAAGTGCTTGATTTGTGCAGCCTGATGTGTACAAAGAAAGTGGATATAAATTAAAATGGGATTACTGGTTTGTAAATGCGCAGAGTGATTTTCTTCATTAACACATTTTAAAATAAATTAAAAATATAAATAAAATATAAAAAAATAAAATTTCATTTTAAAATAAATTAATAAACAGAAATATATTTGTCATTTAAGTATTAACTACAGCTCATCTAGCCAGTAGAATTTTTCTGCAATAGTAATTTGCTGTGAGATACTTCGATTTAAGTTGGCAGTGAGTTTCTGCTTGCTCCATGGAAATTTATCCAATAGTGGAAGCTGCTGGATCTATTTATTTTGTTTAGCTCTAGCATTCTCTCGCATTAGAGAATACAATCTTAGACACAACACCCTTAAAATCAATGCATAGTTTTAATAAAAATGGTCTTAACCAAAGATTTTGCAATCAATTTTGTCCTTTGCTTGCAGAATGATTTGACTTTAGCAATTAATCCTAGCCTACACCACTCTCTGCTGTAGCAGAATACGACCCAGTAGCTTTGCCACAGCTTTTAATAAAGATGTAAAAAAAAAAAAAAANAAAAAAATTAAAAAAAAAAAAAAAAAAAAAAAAAATTCAGGTGCTTACGTGATACATATTAAAACCTTCAAAGCACCATTGTAATTGTAAAATGCTAAAATATCTCAAGAACACAGATGAATTTACAGTAGAAGGAAACATTAAGTTTAAATTTCTATCATGGGAGGAATTAACGAGTTAACTTTGAATTAACTACTGCTTCCTCAATAGTTGTAGTCTCCTAGGAATAACCTACTTACCTTAGCACTACAGACTTGATTTTGTTGAAAGAATACATACACACGCACTTACTTGCATGTCAATCACACAACCCTAAGGTGTTTTTTAGCCTTCCTAAATATTAAAAAAACACAGTGAGTTTTGCCTTCATAACTGAAGAGGTTCTACTACTTAACTTACCAAGAAGACATGTAATAAAGATGAGTTCAGTGAGCTTCTATTTAGCATCATGAAAATTAAACTGAGTCCTTTTAGATAGTAAAAATGAATAAATTGAAAAATAAAATTACATTTCCTCCTTCTCTAGGCTGTACCTCCTACCTTTATGATGCATATATTTAGATGTAATCACATAATTCCAGGACTCTAATCAAGAATAATTAGCAGTAATTATATCAATTGTCAAGAAGTTATTTGAATAACTGATTTCACATATGGGAGGAGTGAGGCCTTCTATAGAACCAGATTGTAAATCAAATTTTTTCCTTTGCTTTATCTGATGAGTGGGGTTTTTTTTGTTTGTTTTGGTTTTTTGCTTCTGGTTTTAGGGATTTTTACTAGATCCAAAATTGTGATAACAAAAGATTTAGCAGTATAAAACTGTAGGGGAAAAAAGAAGCATAAGAGTAGGAGAAAAAAAAATCTGTTTCTTAATATTTCTCTGTACAAGTTTGTCAAATCCCTTTTTTGCTAAGATTAGCTGAAGAAAATGACAAGAAATCCCTGGTTTCACTATGTGAAATCCTGCACTCCAGAAATGAAAGCAGTGGTATCAATACTCCAGGAGCAGAATTTTGTAGAATGAATCACCATATTAAGGGATTCCAAGTTTGGTTCTCAAAAAGACTGAACACTTGCAAGCTTGGTTTCAAGGACCCAGAAACTGTGGAACAGATTCTGCTAGATTCAGCTAGATTCCAGCCTGTCTCACAGAGTCTGCACAAGTCAGCTTTGCAGTTTGGATTCAAATCCACATGCAATGGGAGCTATATTTTTGTTGCAGTGGGTTTGTTTGGGTTGTGTATGTTGTTGGGGCTTTTTTTGTCATTTTTGTTTTGTCAGGTTTTTTTTTTGTTGTTTGTTTGTTTTCACTTCCAACAGATAGTTCAAAAGACATGACATTTCCCATTGGAATGCATTTCTCAGAGTATGCCTGTGAGTAAAGGCCTTTGAAGAACTTTTTCCAGGAAAATACAACATAATTTTTTGTATTTCCAACTTCAGCACACAGTATGATTAACATGTGGAATTCATTGAAACAGAAGATAAGAGAGGACAAGGTCTCACCTATGTGGACTGTAAGAATGTCTGTAGTTATAAATAAACCGTCCTCCCCAAAAGGACCCTCAATAATATTTTCTATAGATACTGACTGACAGATATCAGGGAGAAGTTTCCATGGGGAAGAAGAAATCCCAGCTGTGGCACCAATCTCTGAAGCACCTGGCACACAGCTGTGTGAGAGAGCAGCTACAGGGTTAAATGGACCACTTGGGCAAATGTTAAGTTTACAAGATTAGGTCCAGTTGAAATTCCCTTGCAAGTGCACGTGAGATACCTGCAGCTTCCCCTTACTTCTTGGCTGTTAGCAAAGATGAGGGTTAGGCAGATTTATGCCACAGTGATGTGAAAGGAGACTATTCTACTCCCTCTCCCTTCCCCTGCAAACAAACCCAGATTTAAGAAGTTGCTCTTTCAATATTGTAATATTTTCACATTCACGTTCTGTGACTTTCCCATAGGAGAGGCAACTTTGCAGAGTTCATTGTATAAGCCAACGTTCTTTAAAAATGGATGCCAGAAGTTAGACCCCTGAACAGGTAGTCTGCATTGCAAACATCTGAGCTCCTACTGTTTCTCTTGCCTTCAGGAGAACTCAAATCCTTTCAAACCTGAATTATTCAGTGAGATGTTTACTGCTGACCCAGTAAGGTTACAATAGGTACTTTCGTTTAGAAACCTGGGTTGTTTTCCAACTGATATTCAGCAAATTACTACTAACAAAATTAATTTACATTGTCAGCAATCAGATAGCACTTTTCATTTATAAGTATAGCATTTTATAATAGCATTATATTTACCAAAGTAGAATTGCACCCAGTATATTAAGGTTGCACATAGAGTACAAGAAATTCTTCCTTATTCCAGTAGCACCTCTATTAACGCTGGCTTGCATCCCTGCTGAGAATTGATGGAATAACAGACTCACTCCTTGTTTTCCCAACCTACTATGGGAGACTGAATTGTTAGGGTTAGTGGCTTAAACACAGTTGTGGAAGGACTTTTTGCCCCTTATGGCAAAATTGTATAAAGAAGTTGCAACCACCTAAGGCCATCCCTCTCTGAAGATGCCTCCTGACTGGAACTTCAGACTGAGTTAAGCTTGTCATGAAGCTATCTATTGGCTATTACAGTTTGAGTCAAGATACTTAATAAAAATAATCCTTCTTTAAAAAACCCCAATGCAGTAAATTGATGAATAATAAAAACTTCTGAAGTTCAGATTTAAAGAAAATTTAAACTAAATTTAAAAGTAAGTGTAATGATTCACCTCACAAATATGACTTGAAAGAAGGTCTTCAAGATATTTACTCTCAACTTTTTGTCTTTCCTTTATTAAATTCTGTTACAAGTTCTCTTATCATACTCATCAGCAACAATTAAAGAAGATGTATTTTCATCAGACTTCTATTCCATCTTAAATCCATTGTTTAGAAATGGTGTTTGCATCCTCACTGAATTCCTGCTGAGGGAAAGAAACCCAGAATCAGTAGTGGTACTACAATGCCTTTCATCTGAAGAGTCGAGGTCTTCAAGTTCTCAGTTTTTGTTTCTACCACTAACTGCAATGACTATTGCTGCAGTGCTCTGAATGCAAAATACTAAATATTTCTGAAGGTTAAAACTGACATTCTCATCTCATAGTTTGTTTCCTTAAAGTGAACTTTCTGTCCCTTGAGACATGCTAAGAAAAAGCCTCTTTGAAAGTATGTGATGTAGCAACTACTTGAATCTTACTCTGGGAACCCAATAGAAAGTGAATGCTGGTATAATAATAGAGAACTAAGAGCAGAAGCTTGGTCAGAAACTTTGGCAAGAGCTGTGATAAAAGAGTGGATTTTTTTTCTTCAAAGTTTGTGCCAGCAGGGAGTCATTTGATTAAAATGCCTCCAAATTTCATCCCAGTTCTGTTACCTTTACTCATAATGGCAGCACTTACTGGAAGACTGACAACCTCATCCAGCACAAGCAGAGTTGAAATTTTGGTCACGTCCTGCTTTTCCCCACTTCACTGTATTTCATTTTAAAATAAACTGTGACAGTTAAATAAGAAAATAAGTTCATTACTTGGACTAAGGTGCTAAAAGAAAAGTAACAAAAGCATCTGAGGTTCTTTTAAATGCTTTTGGCTGTGCAGTGATCACTGAAGGTAGGAGTCTGCCATGACAGGGAAGGAGTCACATATCTTCTCTCACAGAAGAAAAGTATCTGTCATCTTAGAGCATCTATAGTTCAAGAAAGTTGCATTTATAGAAGATTGTTGTGGATTTTTAGATGCAAGCACCTGAAAAGTGGTTCTAAGGAAGTCTAAAGGCCTTTCAACGTAGATGTGTAAGAAGCCATTAGTGAACAGAGCCCTCTCAGGCATTTTTCTTTGGGATTCTGAAGTCCAATTCAGTATTACCGTGTATTACTGCAAAATGAAATGCAGAAGGAAGTTCAATGCTACAGCTTGATTTTTCAAACACAGCAAGCCTAGAAGAAGAGTTTGGTTACTGCATTAACATGGCCTTATTTTCAGGACTGCTGCTGATTTTGATGTCTCAGAGTGGGTTTAACAATCTGCTTTATGCTTAAGGCTTCAATTCTCCTAAAGCCAAATAGGGTAGAACAAAAACAAATGCTGACTTCCTTTTCTCATCAAATGTATGGAGGCTGATCCTCCATGATGGAGGGCTGTCACTAGAAGTGGAAGAAGCTGTTGTGTTGTGAGACATCACATACCACATTCTTAAATATCAAGAAAAAAAAGACACTTGGCAGCCAAAAGGCTGCTGCACGGTCACTTGGTCTTGCATCTCCTGACGTAAATCTCACAGAAAGAAGGCAAAAGGAAATCTCCTGCTGTGGTTCTCTGTGTGATGGTAGTTGCCTCCTTGCAGGATGAGGGACAGATAGTTCCATAAATTCTGTGGATCACCAGGAGCTCATAGGAGACCTGAAAATCTAGAGGCAATAATTACATCAACACTGCTAATGAGAACAAGCCAGGAATGAAGCTTGAACAGCACACCTTGGCTGGCCACAGTGGTTAAGTAATAGTTTATTTCCTGCTGGGCTTTGCATCACTTCACCCAGTTTTCTCCTGGGCAAAATAGGGGTTTACTTTACTCCAGGAAGAGCCCAAAAACATTATGGATGAGACTCCAGCAGGTTTGGCTCCTTGTGCCCCACACAAAGGTGTGCTCCTTGTGCACACCCTCTGATGCCATCCCAGCTGCCTATATTCCCTCAAGCACTCTTGTTTGTCCTTCTGCCCCATGCAAATCTATGGAACACATCCTCAGTTCTAGCTTATAGAAACAGTATTCTGGTGACCTACAACACCAATATAAGGTACTTTGAACTGAAAAAAAAAGTAAAAAAGAGTGTAGTCAGGTATTAAAGCCACAAGACATTGCATAGGACCTAGGAAATGCTTCAAGCCAAAGGCTTTTAGATAGAGCCAGCTCTGTTCTGCTCTGCACTATGGTGAGCCCTAAGCCATGTAGGCAAGATCCAGCTGATGCTCCTTGGCCTCAAGACCATATGTTTCCTCTCTGGCTGTCTTCCACTTGGTAGTGTAGACACAGATCCTGAAACCTAGAACTGCCACTAAGGAGCCATCATGTCAGCTCCACCCACTGGCCACAGTTTCCACAAGACTGCACTCCAAAATAGCAGGGATTATCCTACTTTCCTATTTGTGGGCCTACGTGAGACAAATAAAAGCTTTCCCTAGTTAAATTCACAAGCTGGAAGAGGCAGCAAGTGACACCAGCCATTCTCCTCCCATGTGAAACCAAGAAGCTTTGTGAACCAGAGTCCAGACTTCAAGACTCTCTTTCCTATGACACCAAAATGGCATCCAAAATGTAGTAAATACCGGTGCAGAATTTTGTTGTACAAGCTCTTAGATATCCATAACAACATTAAAGTGGGTAAAACCTCACTGACATTATGTCAGCAGGGTTAGAATACAATGGAATTACATGCAGAAATTGCAGAGCAAATATTACACTGAGGTTCACTACTTCCTTTTAAAGGTTCAGTTATGGTGATGGTGAAGGAATAGTGTTTCTGTGGAGAAGACACCACATTCCTCACAACCCCTCCATTTGCAGTCTCTTTCCTCCAGAGATCGCTGAACATTATTCCTAGAAAGCAGTCTATGTAGTTTTTATCCATACTTCTCCAGAAAAGTAAAGCAAAAAAAATGGAAGGTAGGATTTCTTCTTTGTTTCTCAAGATTTTTTTTTTCCTTTTAACTCTTTATGGTATTTTAAAACATGTTTTGCCACCTTCATGGGAAAGGCACCCACTGCATGGAGGACAGGCACAATGTGGGGAGCTGCAATACAGACCTGCCTTGCTATTCAAACAGCTTTGACTGCTGGAATCACCTCTGGGCACATGTGCAAGCTCCCTCTGCAAACTCCAGCTCAGCACTCACCTCTGTTCTTCCAGCCACACTCATGGACATCACACTGAAATACTTCTGTGCTGAGCAGCCTCCTCCTTTGAAGGTAGCTGGGGTGCTGGGAAGTCTTGCTATGCCAGCAAGCCCTGGGAAGAACCCATGCCCAACACTTGCTGATGCTCAAACAACTTCATTTCAGACTGCAGCAAGTACCACAAAACTCTGTGTATGTTGCACAAAGCAGATATTTATGATAGAGAACTGGAGACAAGGGCTCTGTGCTGAGAATACCAGCACATCTCACCTCAGCTGCTGAAACAGATAGAAGCAATTTTCAGCAAATACCAACCTGGACAGGGATTTAACCTGCATTATGATAAGTCCCGTATCTTCTCAGCAAGCCTCTGAATAATTTAGTGCCCTGATTCTTTCTGTCATTCCACATAAGATATTCAACTTTCATGGAATACAGAAATGAGAAACTAAGTTTTCAGTTCAAAGATGTTATATATTTTTTTTCTGAAATGAAAGTGAATGAGAAACCAAGAAAGTATAACTGAAGAAGCTTTTTTGAGTGAGGTATTTTATGTTGTCTTTTTAGGCCTCCCACAGACAGCTGCATGTGCAGTGGACCAGACCAGCAGAGCACTCAGCAGAGTAATTTTGTCTTTGTCAAAGCATTCAGTGTCAACAGCAATCTATTTTTTCAGAAGCAATTAAACAGTATCCAAAATATCTCTTATTGGAAAAGCAAATTTTTGTTTCTGAGAAGCAAGAATCCCCTGGCTTTTGTCAGCTCTAATGTGTATGACTGTATTTCCTCTCTGCTGATTGATAGCTCACAGAACCAAGAGAAGTGGGGAGAAGGAAGGTGAATTTTTAGCCATTAGAGAAGGACTATGAGTCTGTAACTCCTAAAAAGAGGGGAAGAAGAGATACAGAAACACTTCAGAGCACAGTGTGAAATCCATCAGATACAGATTTTACTTAAGTCCTCTACTAGTTTGGCAAGTGTTCTAATAGATAATAGCTTAAGGCCACAGCTATTCTGTATTCTGTTTGATTGGAAGTGCTGAAAAAGAAAACCAATCTGGATTACACCCAGCATTCCTGAAAGTAACTGGAGACGTGGGCCGAACTCAAAACCACACATATATATGTGCATAAATATACACAGAAATTACATCTCTCCAGTTGATTTTAAAAGCTTTTCTCCAACAGCATGAAGAGTCAGTGAAAGAGTCTTAAAACCTTATAAATCTCCTGGACTTGAAAACCTGACTTTTCAGCATCTCAGTGCTTATAATACAATTTTCAATTCTGGGTTTAACGAAAATGTTCCCTCTGGTTCAATACACTGCCAGAAAACATGAATTTCATTCTGTGTCTTAACAGCAGAGAAGAGGAGAAGAAAGCAAATGGCCAGAAGAGAGAGTGAAATCTGTGAGACAGCCTGGAAATGGCAAGTTGAAATTCATCCCAGATAGAAAGGGTTCAAGGGTCTTCTGCCAGGCATTGACCATCTGATAGTTTGTACAAAATGCTGTTACACTTCAAGTGAGCATTGATGGGATTCCCAGGGTCCCTAGGAGCCTATAGGCAGACATTTGGCTTGGCTTGAGGATGCCTTCATATTTTGTGATCGTAATCCGCCAAATTGCCGTAGCACAGCTGCACACCTGCAAATAATGCAATGCCCAAGGCAGAGTCCTGTGAACCCTTAAAAATGTTTTCAGTGCTTCAGCAGTATTAGGTATTTAAATACCTTATAAAATAGCCATATCTCATTAACCACATTACGCATGTGACCACCTCTCCTGATTTGGTCTCTGGTTTGGGTCCTTCCCTTGGGTCCCGAGAAAAGTGACAACCACTGCTGAGGTTGGTGTAGCCAGAGCCAGTTGTAAAATCAGAATAGTTTGGGTTGTAAGGGACCTTTAAAGGTCATATAATTCCAAACCCCCTGCAATGAGTAGGGGCACCTTCAATTAGATCAGGTTGCCCAGAGCTCCATCCATCCTGGCCTTCAGTGTTTCCAGGGATGGAGCATTCCCCAACTTCGTGTGCAACTTGTTCAAGTGTTCTACCATCTTTCTTGTGAAAAATTTATTACTTATTTCTAGTCTAAATCAAATCTCTTTTAGTTTAAAACCTTTACTCCTTGTCATGTTACAACAGGCCCTACTAAAATATCCATCCCTATCTTTTTCATAGCCTCTTTAGATACTGGAAGGCTGCAATAAACTCACCCCAGAGTTGTCTGTTCTCCAGGCTGCTCAGCCACAACTCTCTCAGCCTGGCTTCACAGGTGTGCATTTTTGTGTCCCTCCTCTGGATCCCTTCCAATATGTCCATGTCTCTCCTATGCTAAGGTTTCTAGAGCTGGATGCAGTTCTCCATATGGGGTCTCATGATAGCAGAGTTGAGGAGGAGACTCAGAGGGTGGAGAGCTGTTTCCCTGACATTGTATTTGTTTAGCTAGTCTCTGCTTCTCCTGGAAATGTTCTTTGAATGACAATATGAAAGGCTGTATCTAGCCCTCTATTAAAGATGCTGCTGCCAGAAGTGCAAACAGAAATCTACAAAAAGGCTCACTTGGGGTCTCTGACATTATTGAACAGATTCCTTTTTATGCTTTTTGGAGCAGGACTTCGTTGGATTGGATCAGCCAGAAACAGAAGTCCTACTGGCAGACAGGTCTGTAAGAATGGAGGAAGCAACACAGCATTGACTGGGAGCATACATTTTGCAGGAAGATAACAAAGAAAATAACAAACTCCATGTATCCAGTTTGATCCCAGACCCACGTACAGGTGCTACCAAGCAGAAAAGAGTGTGATTTCTGAATCCAATCCTGGAGAACATGTTTTCAATGTTAGGTGAAATATAGGTGTTTAAGATCCACCTCCACCTGGTAAAGACCTCAGCTGGAATCCTTCAACTTCCAGACATCAGTGTTTACTAAAAGGAGAATTAAATGCTGTAGATACCTGCTACATGTTCTCTTCTCTGCTTGTGGTCTTTGCCATACTTGTCTCTTCAGTTTTAAAAGATGATTATCTAAATCTTTTCTCTGTGTTCATTCTCACAGCAAGTATCTGCTGAGCAAAGCCTTATACTGTTGACAAGATTAAAAATAGTAATCAAAGAACCAGAACAAGAAAATAATTGCTAGTCGTGGACTTGTATTCCATCAGCTCTGCCCTGTCAGTGTGGGACAATTCTGACCACAGAAGCACTCAGGCAGCTATTGATGAGCGAAAATGTCAAATTTAGCACATTTACTGCAAATGTGAGGCGGTTTTAAAAGGTTTATTGAAAAAACTATATAAACTGGGACATGAAAATGAAATAAACAGGGACGTGACTCTTTCCCTCACTCTTCATGCATCTAGATCATGACCATGGGACATCTAAACTGCAGCAATCAAGCCTCGTCACAGATCCATGGGTGATGATATCTTTCCCTACTCTTATTCTTCCTTTCTTTTCCCTCATATGTGTTCTTCTGTCATTCACTTGAGTGATATTGTTATGCCTTCATATTGCCACATTAGTATAGATAAATAATAACCAAAATGGCTACATACCTGCTTTCCATTGCAACCAAATTGTTTTAAAATAAGCCTTATATTTAT